>ML277187.1:9155-45604 GCA_005239495.1 Nicotiana undulata | reverse complement strand
TCGAATATGCGATCGCATATCTCAAATGCGGTTCGCATTTGAGTCGCATCACCATCTGATGCCTGAAGCTACATTGTAAATGCGATCGCACATCACTAATGCGGACCGCATATCTCAAATGCGACGAACCTCTAGGACCTAGGGTTTGATATGCGATGAAGATGTGAATCGTATCCCTGTTATGCGACAGGAATGCGATCGCATATCAGCCCGACAGGGGTATTTTTGTCCACTTTTCACTCGAATTTTTGGCCCTCTATAAAAAGCATACTTTGACAACATTTTAGGGGGAATTCAATAGTTGTACATATCGATTTAGGATCTATTAGAGACCGATCTTTGGCATATCTTTGGACATATTTTGAGTTTTGTAAATATATTTTGAGTAGAGAAGAACAAGTACTGATTTGTGGGTTTGCACACACACTGTGGATTTGTAGATTTCGACATTGTGGTGAAGTTTTCTTTATCCATTTGTGTTTATTTCTTCATTTCCTTGCTTTGTATTGTATATCTAAGTGTGTAGTATTTTTCCAACACTTGAATATGGTTTATGGGAATATTCATATTTAAAGTGTGGATTAAATACCTTGTTGTGCTTATGTATTGAATGATTTTATTATATTTATGAAGTGGGTGTTTGTTATTTTAATTATTCTTGTTCTTTAATGTTTCCAAAGGGATTAGCTAACCCTAGGACTCGCCCATTAACTCCGAATTAGTTTTGGAAAAGATTATTTGGGGTTGGGAAAGATTAATTAACAAGAACTTGAGGATTTAACCCTCATTTTATAGATTCTACCTAGGGATAGGATTGAACTACTTGTAGCCAAACTCGGAAGTGCTTAATCTCCTAATTGGGTTAGGGATAATTCAATTAGGAAGTCTTGTTAGTCTTTGAGAAAAGCTAATTAAGAAATATTAATCGTGGTCAATTAAAATTACCCGCTCATATTTGTAAAATCGTGAAATACATTAGATCGTTACGCGAGTGTAATACCCGAAACATCGATACTTGTTGCCATTGATCATTTTAATTGCTTTCTAGGTTAGTTTATATTTTCGCATTTAGTTATAAAATAATTTTCTAAACCAAAATCGTATTTGTTTGGCACTGCGCGATAAGTGATAATTCTCTAGCATTCCTAAACGCCCTCATATTGTTCTCTGTGGGATTCGACCCCAACCTTGTTGGGTTACTATATTTGACAACGATCGCTTACATTCTTTTAAGGTGTAAATTGAGCGTATCAGAACGCGGTGGACTTATTGTGGACGCGAAGAACAAACGGGCATGGCCCCGTCCTACACCTGTGCGAACACGGAGACCAGGGTGCGAACGCGATGGTCAGAGGCCCAACACATCGTGAACGCGAGGTAGTCTTCGCGAACGCATAGAGCATCAGCTGCCCCAGGCCAACTTCTTCTTCGTGAAATTTCTGGTTGTTTAGCATTTAGCTCCGAGGGGTCTGAAACTCACCCGAGCCCCTCGGGACCCCGTCCAAAGGAACTGGCAGGTCTGTATTCATGATACGGTGTCACGACTCGAAATCCCACCTTCAAGTTGTGATGGCGTCTAACGTTGAACCCGCTAGACAAGCTAACGTTTGAGTTAATTTTACTAACTTTCTTGACTTAAATAATTTAAGAGTGAAACAAAGAACATAAACAATCAATAATAATGCGGAAGCTGCGAGTCTATGTATATTGATCTAATAATTGCCACAAAATTTACGTACATAATCCCCCGGAATTGGTGTCACAAAATCTCAGAGACTGTCTAAGATTACTACAACAAAAGTCTGAAATGAAGAGTATAATTGTCTATGATACTAGGATAAGACAAAAACAATAAGATAGAAGATGACGCCGAGATCTACGAATGCCTGCGGAACTACCTCGGTGTCGCCTGTATGGACTGAAGGATACTCCCTCTAACGATGTCCACTGGGTCCGGCTGCGTGATCTGCACAACATAAAGAAGTGCAGGTGTAGCATCAGTACAACCAACCCCATGTACTGAGTAAGTGCGGAGCCTAACCTCGGCGAAGTAGTGACGAGGCTAGACACGAAAACAACAATTTACATGTACGGTTCTATAATATGTACCAGATAAAATAGCAAGAAATAAGAAGTTAAGCATGGGAATACGGGGACAAGTAATGGGGGTAACGAATGAGAATCAAAGATGAATAACTGACCAAACAACAATACGAAAGAAACAAGTCAACAGGAAATAACAGCACAAACAAGTATGTACACGGCATTACTCTTCGTGCTTTTACTCTCGTCCTCACAATGAACAGTATAAATGAAAGCAATATAAATCATGGCACGGTATCACCCTTCGTGCTTTTATTCTCTTCCTCACTATGCAATGTATGAAAGAAAGCAATATAAATCATGGCACGGCATCACCCTTTGTGCTTTTACTATCCTCCTCACTATGCAATGTATGAAAGAAAGCAATATAAATCATGGCACGGCATCACCCTTTGTGCTTTTACTATCTTCCTCACTATGCAATGTATGAAAGAAAGCAATATAAATCATGGCACGACATCACCCTTCGTGCTTTTACTCTCTTCCTCACTATGCAATGAATGAAATGAATACACGGCATCACCCTTCGTGCTTTACACTCTTCCTCACCCAAATCAACAACAAATAACAACTTGGTAAGGAATGCAACAGAGTGAAATACAATTCATAACCACCCAGCAAGGGGAATATCAATCAAAATAATAACATTGTCCGGCAAGGGACTCAGCTATAACCAACCTCTTACGAATACATAACTTAATGAATTGGGTCCTCAACTGAGACATCATATCACAAGTACTTAAGCAAGTGTTCTCAGCATTTACACAACTTCCCAAATGAAACTACTTCATCGCAATAAATATCGGAGTAACAACAAGTAATTTACCAAAAATAGACTAACGGGCATGCTTGACAAACAATGCATAGGTACTCGTCACCTCACATATACATTGAACATGATAAAACAAGTAGCACATACGACCCAACACCTACCTCACTAAAGTTAGGCCAAACACTTACCTCGGCTCCAAGGATGCAAATCAAGCCTCTAGCACCGCTTTCCCTCTCGAATCCAACTTTGAAACGACTCAATAATATCAATAATGACTCAATTATCCAATTCCAAAGCCTAATTATACATTTTCCACCATTCTTCCAAAAATACCAAAATTCGACCCGGGGCCAGCTTGATCCAAACACGAGGTTCGGACCAAAATCCGATCACCCATTCCCCCACGAGCCCGAATATCCGATTTGTTTTGAAATCCGACCCCAAAACGAGGTTGAATTCCTAAAAATTCTAAAAGCCCTAACTCTACCCGAAAACCCCAATTTCTACCCTTGATTTCATATTTTTAGACCTAGAATCTAGTAATTGATAAAGAAAATGGAAACAATTAGAGTTAGGATTACTTACCTAAGTGATTATGGTGGAAGAATGGCTTGAAAATCGTCTATGGGGTTTGGAGAAGAGGAAAATGGTGAAAAATATGAAAATCCTGTAATGGGTATTCTGTTTTTGGCTTTTAAAAATAACTGGACGAATTATACATGTGCGATCGCGGAAGGGGAGTTGCGATCGCACAGTGGATGGGACCCCTAAGCTCCGCGATCTCAGAAGACTATACGCGATCGCACAAGACAAAGTTACCCAGCCCCCCAGGCCCACACTAAGCCCTGTGCGTTCGCACCTAACACCCCGGGTTCGCACAGTATCCCTCAGTGGACCCTCCTCGATCGCATCCAGCGTGGTGCGTTCGCACTGAACAACCCCACCCCCTCCCATGACTGTGTTGTGCGTTCGCACTTGTACCTGTGCGTTCGCATAGCACAAGGTCCAGACACCAGAAGACAGCCTAAAAACACCAGATTTTTCTTACTTTTTGCACTCCGACACCTACCCGAAACTCCCCGAGCCCTCGGGGCTCAAAACCAAATATACACTCGACTTCAAAATCATCCTACGAACTTACAAGTAAATAAACCACCAAAATAACATCAAAAACAACGAATTAAGCCCCAAAATCTATAGGATTTCCTCAAACTTCATAAACTATCAACTTTTCCATTTTTGATCCGAAACACGTCAAACCAAGTCCGTTTCTTACCAAATTTTATAAATAACTCATATAACACATATTGAACCTGTTCCGGGCTCCGAAACCATAATACGGGCCCGGTAACACAGGTTTCACTTCAAAGTTCATTTTCAAAAGCCTTTATAATTTTCAGAAAACAATTTTTTTTAAAAATTCATTGCTCGAACTTGGGACCTCGGAATTCGATTTCGGGCATACTCCCAAGTCCCATATTTTCCTACGGACCCTCCGGAACCGTCAAATCACGGTTCCGAATCCGTTTACCGAAATGTTGATCAAAGTCAACTTTATGCAATTAATTATCATAAATTCAAGTTTTTATCAAATTTCCACATAAAGGCTTCCCGGCTACGCGTCCGGTTGCGCACGCACATCGAGGTGAGATTAACGGAGGCTTTCGGAGCCTCGAAACACAGTTTTAATTAAATTTACACAGGATAACCTTTTGGGTCATCACATACGGACTCGCTCAAATTTTCAAAACGTGAAAAACAACAACGAAACTAAGAATCCAACCCCAAAACCAAATTGAATTAAACTTTGAACTTCAAGTTCTAGAATTCGCTTTCAATGCGCCGAACCTACCTATACTACTCGGAATGACACCAAATTTTACAAACAAGTCATAAATGACACAACGGAACTATTCTCGATCTTGGAATTCCATTCAGATCTCCATAACGCAAAAACACGTTCCAAACCTCAATTTTTGAACTTAAGGAATTATATTTCACTATTTGGCGCAGAAACGCTCCCGGGTCATCCAAAACCCGTTCCGGACATATGCCTAAGTCCGAATTCATCATACAAAGCTACCGAAATCGTCGAAACTCGATTTCGAGGTCGTTTACTCAAAATATTGACCGAAGTCAAACTTGGCCTTAAAAGCCAACCTTCAGGAACCAAGTGTTCTTATACCATTCCAAACTCTTCCAAATCCCAAACCACCTATCCCCGCAAGTCATAAATTATTAAAAGCAACTACGGGAAGTCTTATTTAGGGGAACGGGGTCCTAGAACGCAAAACAACTGGTCGGGCGTTACACCTAGCCTTAGAAAAAAAAATTTGAAAAAAATTGTTCTGTTGGTTAATTCAAGAAATAAAGAAATGAAATAATATGTGAAATTGATGGTATCGGGTCTGTATTTTGGTTTCGGAATCCGGAACAAGTTTGTTATGTTATTAAGTCCTATCTGTGAAATTTGATCTGAATTGGAGTTGATTTGATGTAATTCGGACATCCTGTTGAAAAGTTAGAAATTTGAGTGTTCTTGAGGAAATCTTGAGTTTTGAGGTTAAATCTGTAGATTTTGATGTTATTTTGATGATTTGATCGCACGAGCAAGTCTGTATGATATTTTTAGACTTGAGTGCATGTTTGGTTTGGAGCTCCGAGGGCTCGGGTGAGTTTTGGGTAGGCTAAGGAGTGTCTAGACTTAGAAAAAATACCCAACAGTTGAACATCTGGTGTTGCAGGCCGCAGATTTCGCAAATGCGAGATCGGGCTTCGCATTTGCGAAGTCAATTGCCAGCCTCAAATCTCGCATTGGGTCGCAAATGCGAGATATTTTATCGCATTTGCGATAATTTCCGGAAAGCTCAGGGTTCGCAAATTGCGAACTCCAGTTCGCAAATGCGTGACCCGCAACCTATTATATCAAATTTTTGACGGGTTTTTCACTTCTTTTTCAATTCTCTCAAACCCTAAACCTCCATAGGCGATTTTTCAAAGACCCAAACTTCTCCAAATCATTGGTAAGTGATCTCCAACTAATTCTTGTCAATTCCTAACAACTTTTAACAAGATTACAACCAAAATTCTAGAGTTTTCATGGGGGAATTGGACCTCGAATTGAGGTCGGATTCCAATACCAATTGCATATCCGGGCTATGATTGATAATATTGAACCAATTGTGATTAGATTTGAGCGGATTAGAAGCAAATTCTAAAGGAAAGGCAGTGCTAGAGCATTGAATTGCTTGTGAGATCGAGGTAAGTATTTAGTTTAACCTTGACTTGAGGGAATAGGAATCCCCAACCTAATTGTTATGTGAAATTACTTGTGTGTAGTGTATATGTGAGGTGACGAGTACCTATGCACTACTAAATTGGTTGTTTAACATGATCTCTTCCCCATTTCCCATTTGTTTGCTTCCTGGCTTAACTGTTTTATGATCGTTGAGGTTTACATGGCTATTTGGTTCCATTAGATTATTGTCAAGTATGTTAAAAGTGTTGGTTGTTCCCTTCATTTGGTTATGGTACATAAAGATTGAGCTGGATGACAGCGGTACGGTATTTACATATGTCCTGGTTGGTTTCATTGGTAAATGATGTTTGATAAAGCTTATGAGTTATATTGTTTTCTGTTTACAATTGTTGAGACAAAAGTGTTGTGAAATACTTGGCCTGAATTGTGAAAGTTTTCGTAAATAAATAAACTTATATGATATGTCTGGTGGGAGCGGGTTGCATGCCGCAACAAAGAGTGATAAGGGTGGACAGGTGGGATCGGGTTGCACGCCGCAACAGGTGTAATAAGGGTGGTATATAGGGAGGTGTAATAAGGGTGGACAGGTGGGAGAGGGTTGCACGCCGCAACAAGGAGCAATAAGGGAGGACACCTATGTTTTACTAATTTCCCAAGAAAAAAGCAAAGATTTAAAAAATTATTGTTTTACTTTACTATTTTACGTATTTTACACTTACTATTATTTTCCATTGCCCCATATTAGCCTCGTCACTACAAAGTCGAGGTTAGGCTCGGCACTTACTCAGTACATGGGGTCGGTTGTACTGGTACTACACTATGTACTCTTTTGTGCAGATCCAGGTACCGCCAGCGTTAGGAGATCTTGGTAGCCGACATCATTCATTTGAATACGAGGTAGATCTGCTGGCGTCCGCAAATTCCTAGCGTCTTCTCTTAGCTTTATAGATATTGTTTTATTACACTCAAAATAATTACATTTTTTCTTTCAGCCCATTATTTGTAGTATTCATAGTGGTTCGTGAATTGCGATACCAAACCCTGAGGTAGTCTTATTGTTACTTATTTAGTTATAGCTCGGTTTGATTATTCTATTATTATTTATTCGTGGATTTATGCAATGGACGACATAAATTTTAAATTATTTGGAATTGTTCTGTTGTAATTAATTAGACTTTAACAGAAATTAATTATAAATTCTAATATTAGCTTGCCTAGCAAGTGCGGTATTAGGCGTCACCACAATCCTTAAGGTTGGAAATTTGGATCGTGATATTTATCTACTTTCTTTTTATCTCCATTTTGGTTAATTACTGTAAAAGGGGGTGATAGCAAATTAAATAGCTCTTAATGTGAGTTTTTTTTTGTTGATTTCGATCATTATTTTGAACTAAATTTGTAACTTTTCATTTGACTGTTCGTAATTTTCTTGGAGTTCTAATTCAAATTTGTTTGCTGGGTTTTCATTATTTCAAGTGCTAAAGCTGAAAAATTGGCGCTTTGTTGAAACTTGCAAGTGCGTATTGTTGTTTTGAAGGTGATCTATTTCTTAGCTAAATTATTTTATTTTTGAAGTGTTATTTTACTTTTTGAAATTCTTTTTCAGTTTGATTTCTTGGGGTGTCCATATTTCATGAAAACCTAATTTTGCTCGCCAATAAGGAACTTAACCTTTATTTTGGGAGTTCAAATTTAATTAAATTAAAACAAGGTTGGGTTATGGGTATCGGGTAATGGGCGGGTTGATTTTAATTCAAGACGAGATGGACCAACAACTTTGGATGAGGCATGCACGTGTCTTGTCCGTCAAGTTAGGGATATATTTATTTCAATAGTAAGACGGCAGGGGCTCTTTTGAGTCAATAGTATAACGACGGAAATTCTAAAAAAAAAATCAATATGTCAGACGTCGTACCCGTGTGATGCGCGGTCAATATTAAAAAATATTACTTAAATTAAATTTTGGTCGGGCTTGTTTGAACATTAGATCGTATTGATTTATTAAGTTTCAGTTGTCATCTTATTTGTCAATATGATATACCCAATAAAAAAATATTACATTAAAGGGACTTATATAGTCATTGAATAACTTTTTTGTTCTGTATTTTTCTTTAATGTATTATACAATGTTTAATATTCTTACATTATTAATAGAAACTTTTATTAGCATATTACTTTGTTTATTATTTTGACGTATAATTTATTACTCTTGAAATATTTTTTATTTGGAAGTTTATTCTATTGTTCACAATAATATTGTCAGAATTTTAATGAAAAAAGTCTCTAATAAATTGAAAGGACTTATATAGTCATCAAATAACTTTTTTGTTCTGTATAATTTTTTATTATACTATCCAACTCTTAGTATTAATACATTGGAAATAGGAATTTTTATTAGCATATTATTTTATTTAATATTTTTGTCAACTACTTTCTTTTTATAATAATAGAAGATATATATTTTATTACTCATAAATATTTTTTTATTTTAAATTTTATTTTATTGTTCTCAATAATATTGTCTGAAGTTTAATGAACAAATACACTTTTTTTAAAACAAAAATAATTTAAATAAAAGAAACAAAGAATTTAACTAACGTAAACCAACACTCACCCATGTTTGAGTAGTTAATTTTAGATAGTTAATTTTTTTATCTCTTTCTTTTATTTTCTTTTTCCTTTTTTCTAAAATAATTTTTGAGTCTCCAAATTTATAGAAGGTTTGTCCTAAAATGTGACACTTGTTAAATTTTTGTTGTTACACTTGGATATAGACTATCATATTAGGAAGAAACTATTCTCAAATTTGAATTAATTTCTTTTTATCTTTTTATTTAAAATAATTTTAAAACTTCAACTTGAAACTACTCCCTGAATTGGTAATTTTTTATTTTTTTTATTTTTTTATTTTAAAATAATTTTAAAACTCCCATTTTGTTGGAGCTTTGTCTAAAAAATCTACACTTGTCATCGTATGGTTATGCAACTTAGCATCATATAATAATTTTATTTCTCTATTCATATATATATATATATATATATATATATTAGGAAGAAACTACTCCCTATTTTGAGTTGGTAGTTATTTATTTTTTCGTATTTTCAAATTTTATAGATATTTAAATTCAAAAACAATAACCACTAACTAATTTTAACTAAATTACTAATTATGTGATGTGATTTTTTTTCTAGGTTGTCACTTGGCTTAATGTTTTTTCTTCAGGCATAGTTAATGTGGTGACTTTTTTAAGTGTTTTCAGAAATTAAATTTATAAAATGATATATTTCTAATATTTTAATATTAAAATAACTAAATTAAACGTTTTCACAACAATTAGGATATCTTTAAGCTTTTTTCATAATATAACATCCACATAAAGGTATTTTACTAAACTTAAATTTTCTCTAACCAAGCAAAAAGTTCTAACCAAAACATAACTTTAAGTGAAATAAAAGAAATGGATACGATGACACAACACTAAAAAGTCAAAAACTAAAACTAAAACCAAAAAATTTCGTTTTTCACATTAATCAATTTACAAATAAAAATTAAACAAAACTTTGTTCGGAACACCCCAGAGGAAGATGGACCAGGTATAAAAGAAGATTGGGTAGGTTGAGAATTTAACGTGAAACTGAAAATTTATGTAAGGAATTTGAAAAGAAAATGAGAGTTAAATGAAGTATGGAACTGTAACTGAAACGTTGTGCAAAAATTGAAAAAAAATTCAAGTTTAACCACAGCTAACTGTTGGAACCGTTACATTAAAGGGAAAAAAATAAATATTCAAATTTTAAAGTAGACAAATGAGATAAAGTAGCAAAAAATTGACAAAATAGATAAATGTCTTTCTAAGCCTAAGAGAGGTGCCTCATAGGTATTTCTATTCCCTCCTTTATATAGACTAGTCTCTGGGTACGCGCGTTACGCGTGTACCCATCTATGAATATGAAAATTTTAAAAACTTATATCAATATTATCAAAAATTATTTTTGAGTGACAAAAAACTAAAGCAAAAAAAGTATAAGTTCTTGATATCTTAGGATGACCTGGATATATTTATTAGCTTGTTTCAAAATGTCACGATCCAAAATCCTAACTCAGGTCGTGATGCCGCCCAACATCGGAGTCGGGCAAGCCAACAATTGATTACTAGGGAAATTTCCTTATTTGATAAAACATCCGACACTTAACAAATTTTAAGCTTAAAACGTTTAAGTGGAAACGGATAAATTAGCCAATTTAAATAAATATAGCCACAAGGATCGTTAACCAATATATACAGTTCCAAAAATATAAATGTGATGACCCAAAGGGTCATTTTAAGAATTTAAACCCAATTCTAGGCTTATTAGCCATACAAAGACTAATTTTAAATACATCGATTTGCGTGCGCAATCCGGACGTGAAACTGGAAAGCTGTTATGTTAAAATATGAGAAATAGTAATTTCTAGAGTTAAAATTTAATTATAGTTGACTTTGGTCAACATTTTGAGTAAACGGACCTGGATCTGTGTTCCGACAATCCCGAAAGGTCCGCAGTAAAATATGAGACTGGGGCGTATGCCCAGAAATGAATTTCGAGGTCCCAAGCCTTAGAAATCAATTTTAAAAGAAATTATTTTGCTGAAATATTTATGAAATAAAGAAAAGAATTAATGTTTGAAATCATTGGTATCGGACCCGTATTTTAGTTTCGGAGCCAGATTTGTTATGATGTTTAGGCCTTGCCTGTGAATTTTGGTGAAAAATGGGGTTCTTTTGACGTGATTCGGACATCCGTTTGAAAAGTTATGAACTATAAGTGTTCTTGAGGAAAATAATGAGTTTTGAAGTTTAAGTCATAGTTTTACATGTTATTTTCATGATTTGATCGCACGAGAAAGTCTGTATGATAATTTTATACTTGCGTGCATGTTATGTTTAGAGCTCCGAGGGCTCGGTTGAGTTATAAATAGGTTTGGGTTGTGTTGCGCTCGTTCTTTCTTATGCTTCGACGTCGTTTCTTCAAGCATAAATGATATCATATTGAACAAATGGGCCCCGATTTCTGTTTTGAATGAAGTATTAGATTTGTATCGTAATTGCAGATCCGTAGCAAAAAGAATCATCGAATTTGGACATCGTATGAGGATGTTATGGTCATTTTACTAAGGTTGCCAGATTTTTCAGGTTAATTACGAAATTGCCCATGACGGCGTATTAAAAATTTGCACTATTTTTAAATATTAAAACCTACATATATCCTTCATTATAAGGTCAAATTGAGTGATTCAAAAGCCTAACTTGGCTAGAATTTCACAAGGAATCCACTAGAGACATAAAAACCGAGTTTCAGGATCATTTGGTATGAGAAAAGAGGCAAAATAGCTGACAGAAAAATATATATAAAACGGGTAGAATTCTTCTTCTTCTTCAAATTTTTGAACCCCACAACCCTAGGAACGAATTTATTCACCATATATCATCTTCAAGTCATAGGTAATCAATTCTAAACTTTACTCTTTCAATTACTCATTGTTTCTCATCACTTTTAAATCAAAAACTAAGAACTTTCATGGTAAAAATTGAGGGTTTGGTTAGAAGTAGGGAATTTTGTAAAAATTAAATCTTAACCTCGAATTGAATTCGGATTTCGAGTTTAGACCAAGCGGGCACGGGGTCGGATTTTCATTTTCTTAAGAAAATTTAGAAAAAGAATTGTAATTTTCAATAAAGTTAATTCCTTCGACCTTAATTATGATATTGAGTTAATTATGATTAGATTCGAGCAAGTTAGAGCAAAATTCTAAAGGAAAAGCTGTAATTGAGGAGTGAGTGGCCTGCGAAATTGAGGCAAGTGTTTGGTCTAACTTTGACTTGAGGGAATAGGAATCCCCACTTTTTTGGTATATGAAATGCATGGGCGTGGTGTATAGGTGAGGTGACGAGTATCTATGCACCACCCAATTTGCATGTTAAGCATGATCCCTTTCTCGTTCCCAACTTAATTGATTCTTGTCTTAATTGTTCTATGTCCATTCTTGTTTCTATGACTACTTGGCCTTGTTATTTTATTGTTAGATATTGTTGTGGTTTCATTTCTGATAATATTGAGGAAGTGATGAGGAATGCAGTTTAACTTTTTTATGATTGTTTATGTTTACGTGGTTGTTTGGTTTCAACTGATTGTTGCCAATTGTTGTGGCAAGTGTATTAAAAGTGTTGGTTGTTCTCTTGATTTTATCATGGTACATAAAGACTGAGTTGGATTGACAGCGTTACGATGTTTACATATATTCTGTTTGGTTTTATTGTGAAATGATATTGATTGAAGCTTACGAGCTATATTATTTTCTGTTTGAAATTTGGTGAAATAAAAATGTTGTGAAAGGCTTGGCCTGAACTGTGAAAGTTTTTTATGAATAAACAAAATTGGTGTGATAAGGGGGTTGTGATAAGGGTGGATAATTGATTGTGATACGAGTGAATAAATTGACCGTAATACATGTGAATAATTGATATGATATGTCTGGTGGGATCGGGTTGCGCGCCGCAACAAGGAGCGATAAGGAGGACAATTATATTTTTAATGATTTTTAAAGAAAAACCAAGATTCGAAAACTACCATTTTATTTTACTATTTTTCATATTTTGGCACTACTTTTATTTAAAGTTAAAGTTTGGAAACTTGAAAATCATTTGAGAGGTCGTTATAGCTGAGGTCTGGAAAAGGCGGCCGAGTTATTTCATTGTTGTTGCAGTACTTAATTATTTGTTTAGATTTCCTTTTTGTTTTATATTTATTGTCTCAGTTATATTTTTCTTGTTTGTGTAGAATTATTTTGTTGCGTTATTGTATATATTATTGTCATAGGTTATATGTTGTCAATGCCCCGCCGTAGCCTCGTCACTACTTCATCGAGGTTAGGCTCGGCACTTACTCAGTATATGGGTTCGGTTGCACTGATACTACACTCTGCACTCTTTTGTGCAGATCTAGGTATCGACCAACAATAGAGATATTTAGAGCGGCTATTCATTTATTCGGAGACACGAGGTATATCTGCCTGCGTTCGCAGATCCCGAGAGTCTTCTCCTATTTTTATAAAACTGTTTTATTATATTCAGAACAATTACACTATTTCTTTCAGCCCATTATTTGTAGTATTCTTTAGTGGTTCGTGAATTGTGACGCCAGACCCTAGGGTAGTTCTAGAGTTACTTATATAATTAGTTCGTGGCTCGATTTATTTAAGTGTTTATTATTTTATGTTTGGAATTATTCATTGAAAGTCAGTAGCTTAAGTTTATTTTATAATTGTTTATTATGTTTAAATGGATAATCAAAAGTAAATAGCTAATCGAACTCTAACATTGGCTTGCCTAGCAAGTGTATGTTAGGCGCCATCACGATCCCTAAGGTTGGGGGAATTTAGGTTGTGACAAGTTGGTATCAGAGCACTAGGTTTACTTAGGTCTCACAATTCACGAACGAGCTTAGTAGAGTCTGAAGGATCGGTACGGAGACGTCTGTACTTATCTCTCAGAGGCTATGAAGTTAGGAACAATTTCACTTCTATTCTACTCTGTCGTGTGAATTTATTCTACCATTGATGATTGAACTTGTCTATTCTTGTCCTCTCACAAATCTCGACAACACGTAAAGTTTCTAAAACCGGACAAGAAATGAAACCCCAATGACAGCTACGATTAGGGGAAGAGACAGAAGTAGAGCTCATACTAAAGCTCGAACATCAGCACCTATTATACACTCTCAAATGGATCTAGACGCAGCGGTTCTAGCTCAGTCGGTACATGTTGGACTATCCCATATCCCAGAAGGATTTATAGCTACTTCAGTATTGCATAACAAGGGAATAGTTGAAAGCAACGGGGTTGATTCATATGAGCTGCGAAGTTTAACATTGTGGATTATCAGGCATTGTGACCTATGACTTTGTGCCAAGTGGGGAAGTCCACTGTCAAGGAATAGATTGCGGGGTCATGTGTTATATCGGTTTTGGCCTGGAATGTATAAGGCCTGAGATTTTGCAAGAGATAAAGTTGGGACTTGTGAAGGAGTTATATAAACAACTTTAAATCTACGGAAGGTCTACTTAGTGTGGAAGTCACGATTGCGGATTTTGGGGTGCTCCAGAGGGAGTACAGTGGTTGACGAGCTTCTAGACTATATGGTTCGTGCCAAGAATTATCTGTGTAGAGCTTTACTTTTGTGATCATTGCGTGTCAATAGATATGAGAGTTACCCCAAAAGAATAATGAAAAGTATATGAATAGAAGGGTAGCTCAACAGTGTTGAGTTAGCATAGTAAAAGAAGAAATTGGCCGCCGGTGTTTGTGACAAGTCTACGAAGAGGGTGACTAGCCAATGCAACATCAATTACTTGACTCAGATCTCATAAATGCTTTTGAAAGAGTTTGTTTCTCGAACTTTCCATTTTGCGTGGCGCATAAGGTTTGAATGGTTGCGTCAAGTCATATGACGGTGTCAGAATATGCCATCAGGTTCGATAAGTTAGCCCATCATACTCCTACGTTGGTTCATATATCCAGAGGGCGAGTTTCCAGACTCATTAAGGGACTCAAATATGATTGTAAAATTTTGGACGACTCAGGGAAGGTTGATGCTTTATTTCGGCTAGTGATAGAAATTGTCCTAGACTTGAAAGAGTCATATTTCATCATAACACTCAAGCTACATGCCCCGTTGCAGTTACAACTCAACTTACATGTCGAAGGTGGAGGTCAGACACCTAGAGGTGGAGACCCAGCCTGTTGGTATATTTTCTATGGTATGGTTGAGGTCGTTACATTACATGGTGTCATTACAAGAACAATATCTAATTATTATAAAGTGATGATTTCCTGAACTTAATACGGTTATGCGTAACTAATAAAATTCTTCTAATATGCTCTACTCTCGGATGAGCTTCGTAACTCAAAAATCTACTTGTGTGAACACTAGTATTGAGAAATTCTATGGAGATAGCTATGTCTATCATTACGTGTTGTAATTTTGTTTAACGGAAAATATTTGAAAGAAGAAAATGGAATGTTTCGATTGGCGGTGTGCATATTACTTGTGATTCAGAACTGAGGGCGAGATCCTCGCATTTTGATATGATTTGGTATGTTTAAATCGGGCTACGAGCCGCGGTGGAAGTCATGTAAGGATGAGATCCTTGTGATGGAAATTCTTGTGTTTAAATTCTCCCTTGTGAATTAAAATTTTACTATAGTACTGGTAGGGAGTCATGCCTGTTAGGCTTATTCAACAATTTATGTATAAAATAATGATAATGATCATAATAATAAATGAATAAATAATAATAATAAAAGTAATACTAATAATAATTAAAATAAATAAATAAATAAACTAATTAATTAACTGTGTATAATTTTCCAAATTCGTGTCAGAATTATTGAGCTTTGACCTGTGAGGTAAATGCTGCCCATGTGGCGTTAAATGAGACACGTTTCGTCGGGTATATAATTATGAGGTCTTCATCAATCGCACCTCTTCATCAGTATTGTGAAGGTTGAAAGGGAATTATTGTTAACGTGAAGCTGTTGATAATTCCCTAATTGGCTATGAACAACTATTAAGAAAATAGAGTCGGTGAGTATGGGCAGCCTTGTGTATATTCCAGTTGGTGAGATGCCGTTAACTTCAATTATTCAGACAATGGCTAATCAGTTCGTGAGGTTGAATATTTCCCCCAGCAGTGTTCTAACTTGCACAATCGCTCGGTCTTCCCTAATTGAGCGTATTCGGGAGCGACAGGATGATGACCCACATTTGGCGGTCCTTAGGTGTCGCGCCCCCTTTTTCCTCGCGGAGATCGGTTTCATAAAATTCGGTTGAGACAACTCATTCTTTTTGGGAAAGGGGTTTACATTTTTTGAAGAGTCGCCACCTAACGATTTTGAGGTACGTTAGGGCACCTAAGGGGTTTATCTACAACTAAGTTGTTAACCAGAGATAGGGTAAGGGCTTGAAATTATCCTAAGGGGAAGGTGTTAGGCACCCCTCAGGATCCGCTAGTGTGGTTCCCGGCCAAACAACTTTTATTAATTTATACGATATTGGCAAACAAATAAGTAAGGGCTCAAATAAGAGGGGATTTAAGTCTAAGTACATAGATGTTTGAAAACAATTAATGGAAAAGGGTTTGGTTTTGAAAAGAGTTACAATCTAAGCGTGCGAAGTAAAAGGTATCCTAGGTTTACAATAATATGGATCACATCAATGCAATACCCGGTATGACACTCCTCAAAGAGGGGCTACACGTGGTATTAGCGTACCGGTCGTCATATCCATATTCTACCATTTCCCGTCCCGTGAAGGTAATTAAAGCGCGTGCTAATCACGAACTCTATTGCATACTGTTACCCGTCCCTTCCTATTAGTCCCGGAGGAAATTAGGACTCCTATTCTAAATGGAGGTGCTAAGCAGACCCTCAGATTTTAAAGGTAAAAATTCTAGGGCGACAAATAACAGAACAGGTAGGACTGCACATAAGGGAAGAGCATAGAAAGAAATTAAGGGGCTCAAGTATACCTCCACACATATTGCACATACACAGCATGCCGCATACACAAATTTAGGTCCAGATTTAGTTCCTAAACATGATGTCTAAGTGATAATAACAGAATCCATTTACATAAGTCAGAGAGGAAGTCCTAGTCAGGCTTGCCTACTGATTTTAGCATGCTGGTAGTTAAACATGATCACAAAGACAGATCTGGTTTTATTTCTTGTAATTGATTTCCTAAGGCTTGCCTAGGTGTAAAATAACATGCAGCAGTTGTACAAATTTGTTAAGGTTTCTGATTACCAATCTTAGTAGCATGTGATTCTAAGTGTGTACAAAAGACTGATTTCTAGTTTATTTAGAACAAGGGAATGTTTAAGGCATGTGTTTAGACTAAGTAAGCGAGTATGATTCTATTGCATGATGTCTAACGTAGCATGATAACTTAAACATGATTTTCTATATGAATACAGGATCACACCATTATGCATAACTTCAGGAATAACACAGGTGACAGATTTTAATCATTGTTTACCTAGAACAGGATCTCTACGTGTGTAGCATGGTAAAGCATGATTGCAGATTTGTTAACATGATTATTCTAAGGCGTGCTTTTTTTAAAAAAATTACATATTTTTCAGAATCCTATAGATAGAATCACATTGTAGCAGTTTTTCGTTGTTATTATTGATCCTATACACAGGATTTCTAAGTGACATAACAATAAGATGCTGAAACAGTGTTCATGAATCATAAAGAGCATGATTTCTAATGCACGATATGCTTTGCACATATTAGTCCTAAACATGATTTCTATTGCACACATAGGGAATGTAAACCTAATAGCATGGTTTCTACCCTGTAACATTATGGCATGCATAGCTACCCCTTCCCCTTTTCACTATCCATCCCCCAATAGTTGTTTACAAATAATTATTACAGACTGTCACACCTCCTTTCTCACTGGTGAGGGTGGATAAGGGAGTTTTTCCACTTTAAGTGACATTATTCGATTTTTGGGATTTATTCTATTCAGAGTCGCCACCCGGATTTTTTACGATGTCCCGGGACACCATTTATTTATTTTTTAGAAATCCCAAAATCGAGGAATTTTGACTCCGTTAAATTGTCTGCGAACCAGAAATCCGGGTAAGGAATTCTGTTAACCCGGGAGAAGGTGTTAGGCATTCCCGAGTTCCGTGGTTCTAGCACGGTCGCTTAATGATTAAACTTGGCCTAAATTGTTTTAGTTACTGCTTTTATACCTATGTGCATTTTTTATATCTTTACCGCTTTCATTATTCACTTGTATTTAAAGAGTTATATTAAGGCGGGTTACGTATGCGTAAACCCGTGGAAATTGGACGTGTCAAAATTATGTCACGCGGACGTGTACATAATTCACAACACTTGATTCATTTAGAAAAATAGTCAAAATCGCGCAAGCGCGTATTTTTTGTTTTATTGTAAAAAAGAAACCGAAATCACGTCACGCGGGCGTGTACGTAATCACGATAACAGTTTAAAATCCGCTCCTAAAAGCATTTCTACAAATATTCACTTTTTAAATCATATCCGTGTCACGCGAACGTGTACACAGTCATTTGTTTTAAATAAGCAAATAAATGAAAGAAGTAAAAAAAAGAATTTTTGTATTACGCTAAAACGGATGATTTCTTCAAGATTACTTAATCTTAATTTCCTTTTGCAACCATAATCTAGCTTAACTGAAGCTTAACTCGAGCCAAGTAAAGCACGAAACTCTTCTTCTTTTATTTATCAAGATTCCAAAATTGGTCTTTTCTTTGTCCTCTTCTTTTACACATTATATGCATATCAGATTAAAATCTAACAACTAAAATCCAACACACAAACAATATGTTGAGTCACAGTACTAAAAAAAAGGAGTATAAAGCATTAAATTAAGAAACAACCCCACAAACATAATATTCATCATTTATAAATCACCGAATGGAACCAAACTTGATTAACGTCATCTACTGTTTCTACTCAACTTAAATTATATGAACTTAGTAACAACTCAATATTGAGTATACGAATTAAATAATCCGAGTAACAAAACGTGAGACACCAAATCAGTGACAAGAAAATTATAAGAAAGATCGAAACAATTCGTGAAGAAAAAGAAATGAACTGACATTTTCATGTTTGAAATGTAATCTTCAATACATTGTAGAGAGCAAAGAACTGCTAAAACTTTCGTACAAGCAAACCATGATCCGATCGAGACTCGCGTCGGCGCCGGAAACCTTGAACCCAACTCAACAACTCGACTGAACTTGGGGTGGCTTACACGGTTAAAACGAACCTCTGTTCGTCGGCAAACATTGTGCGACGACAACTATCTTTGGAGTGGTTTGGTGCTGCGTTTCAGCTCATTTTGGGCGGTTGTTTCAGCTCTTAGAGCTGCTGCTTCATGGCTATTTGCAGCTAGTTTTGAGGCTATTTTGTGACTGATTTTTGCTGGATTTGAGGGCGGTTTGTGAGCAGGTTCTACTGCGTTTTTGGTGGTATTTCAATGTGTGTTTCAGATGTGGAACAAAGCTCTTCGGGGAGGGAAATTTTGGAAGTTTTTTAAGTGACGAACAATGATTTTTTACCGATATGAGCTGCTGGAATTTTATTTTTGAATGGAGAAGATAATATTTTTCCTTCTTTGTGTGGCTGGCGTTTTCATTATCGGAAAATGAGGGTCTTAGGTTGGGGTCTTCTGATCTCTGTTGCGCCGTTTCTAAAGGGGGGGAGGATTTGATATAATTTTTTTATTCCCCTTTTGGTCTAATTAGGTCTCTCTTATATAAATGAGGGTATTAGGATTGTAATGTGGGGAATTTGGTTGGGCCTGGGATTTTGGGCCCTGAAATTAGGCCAATTTGAAACAAAGATAAATTTTTATCTTTCAAAAATAGTCATTTTACTACTAATTAAATTTCTTTTATCAAAACGACCTAATTAATATTTTAACTAATTAAATAAACTAATTGATTAAGCTAATGTATATTTTTTGTGACTTTTATATATTAATCAATCAATTAAAGGGTAATTAATTTCTAAAAAATGCGAATTAAACCTAAGATTACATGAAATAAAAAAATATGACAATTTTTATGATTTTTCTATGATTTTAAAATATTAAACATGCATGAAATGCAACTAAATAAAGAAAAGTTCCTAAAATTCATTAAAAGTTATTTTTTGATTATTTTTAGGAGTAATTTCCATGCGGGGCAAAAATTAGGTGTTCACAGTTGCCCCTTTTTGCTCGAGAACATGAAGGGTTTTCGGGCAAAGATAAAGTGAGCAACCACGAGCAATTTTTGCTCATTTGGTACTCCATTTGGAAGCATTTTGAAAAAGGTTTCACCGAACCTTGCTTCGGAGGTTGCCTACATATCCTTAGCTATAAAGGAATCAGGTCAGTGTAGTTCTGGAAGTTTTGGACTGATGGAGTGATGAGTTCGAGAGTCGAGCGAGGTTCCGTCCGAGGCTCCGGTTCATGGTCCTGCTATTACATCAAAATCCAAACGGAAAAGACTAACTAAGCCTATCAGCTACGAATTACAAGATTCTTATCTACGAGTCTTCTGAAGCTTGATCTTGAGTCATGGTTGCTTCTTTATACAGACTCCGATCTGATCTTGATGCTTGTTCGTTGTAGGTGTTGGTTAAATCTTCTTCAGCTTTTCGGATCAAGGCGGGATATACAGAACGGATGACTTCAATCTCGTCCTGAATAGTCCACGTCTTTTCCGCTTCTGCACTTTGGGGTTCAACTCTTTTTTTTCTTCTTCTTTTCTTTTATTCAGAATTGAGATGTCTTCTTTTGGCCGTCACGAATCCATTGTCCTAGAAATGCAATCTGCACAAAATCAAAAAGCAAACGAACGAAATTTTCTGCCCCAGTTTTCACTAGGAAAATTTCGTGAGTTATTGTAAGAAAATCTATACTACTTTATTATTGAAAGCGGTGAAAAGCCGGGAATAGTGCACCCGGAGTTATTGTAGACTAGGAAGTGGATACCCTATGCCCAAAGGTAACATCAACTAGGGATTGGATACCCTATGTTAGAAGAGAATTGACAGGTTATGTTGTCGTCAAGAAAAGATCACCGGGTTATGCCGGTGTCTGGAAATGAGATTCATCGGGTTATGCCGGCATCAACTAGGGAATGGAGACCCTATGTTGGAAAATCATCAACTAGGGAGTGGAGACCCTATGTCTAAACGAACCAAGAAGGATTTTATTTTTTTTAATTTTTTTTAATGAGAAATTTATTATTTTAAACAAATTGCCCCAACGCTTATTTTCTGAGGCATGAACAAACTTTTTTTTTTTTAAAAACAAAACAGGACTTCTTCTTTCTTTTTTTTTTTTAAAAATAATCCTAGGAGAAAATTCATCAGACTAGGTTTTCTTATCTTAGGAGAAAGATTTATCAGACTAAGATTTCAATCCTAGGAGAAACTTCATCAGACTCGTTGTTTTTATTATTATCTTAGGAGAAAATCATCAGACTAAGATTTTGATCCTAGGAGAAAGTTCATCAGACTAGGTCTTCTATCTTAGGAGAAAGATTCATCATACTAAGATTTCGATCCTAGGAGAAAGATTCATCAGACTAGGTCTTTTTTTTAAAATTATCTTAGGAGAAAGATTCATCAGACTAGTTCTTTTTTTTATTATCTTAGGAGAAAAATTCATCAGACTAAGATTTTGATCCTAGGAGAAAGTTCATCGGACTAGGTATTTTATTATTATCTTAGGGGAAAGATTCATCAGACTAAGATTTCTTGTCCTAGGAGAAAATACTTGATTGATCCAATAAATAAAGAAGTTTTATTAAAATAGGAATTGATCAGTAGTAAAACGACTTTTGAAAACAGTGTGAACACTTATGAGAAGTCAGCAAACAATTTGAATAGGTTCAGCATCATTCCAACACATATTTCACTCAGGGGTTGTGGGTATGGGGACACATAGAACACACATGGTGAAACATATAATGACATGAGCACAGAAGCTTTTCAAGAGTTTATAGGATTAAGGAACTAGTCATACAGCTAATAGTACGGACATAAGGCATGGATTTCAGAACAGGCAGGTGAGAACATAGTTACACAGAATAAGAATTACTTAGAGATCTTAGGAAATTTAGCAAGCAGATTAGACCAGAACCTCAATAAACAAACTAGGCAATCAATTAAACATGGGACAGAATCAGGTTGAGTCATACTAGGGAGAGCGGCAGGCAGATCCTTAGTCATGCTAGTCATAAGCTAAACAGGATAAAATTAAACAGGGTAGTCCAGGCATGCCAAATGAAACAATAAGTTAAACATACCCATTACACATTAAACAACCAAACAGTAGAAAGGAACAAGACTGGAAATCATTGAATTGAAGCAATAGCAGAACACATAGAGTTTTGGGACTTGAAATTGAATCAGGACATACCAGTTAAGGAGAGAAAAACACAGAATATGGGATTGCTGTGGTGCAATAACTAGCCTTGGCTTCCAGCCGGCTAGTTCAATGAGAGTAGCAAGTAACAAGAAAGAGCAGAAAGCTTTTAAGTGTAAGAGAGTTATTGAACTAGTGTTCGTCCTATTGCTAATGAGAGAATAGAGTATATATAGTTTTGAAAGTAGGCAGAGAATATGGTAACAAGTACTAGTTTTACATAATTTTAGAAGTGATCACAATTAGGATCTAATCAATGAAAGTACTCCTTATAATTAAGGAGTCCCAGTTCAAACAGATACAAAACAGTGACAGACAAGGAAAGAAATCAGTTAAGAGGCTGACTTAATCATATAATAAATGGTACATAATAGAGCATGCAATTAGGACTAAATACATAATAGACCAATTAAGGAAGGTGTATAAAATAGTTTGACAGCAGGTATATACATAGACATAAGGTAGAACATAGTTTTGATTCTGGAAATCAGTCAAGAAAATTTCGAGTGAGATTCAAATCACAGGGAACCAAGGGCAATCAAAGGAAAATATCATACAAGTAAAGAGATACTCGAAATCAAGCAATCAGTACTACTCAGGAGAGTATCACATATTTAAGGAAAAATGAAAATCAGTAAAGGATATAGTGTAAAAATTAATAGAGCACTAATTAAACAGTACATGCATAACACATGTTGAACAAAATCAGAAAACCCTAATTGCAAAATTAGGGATTCGTAGCAAATAATTAAAGGAACCAGTAGACATTTAGGCATAAGTGACAGGGAATCAGAAACCCTAGCAACAATTAGAGCAAGAAATCACAGGAACACCCAGAACATACATGAAAGCAGTAGACATGCTTAGAACAGGTAAACAATATCGTGAAATAGACTCGGACTCAAAGATTGAACCCAGAAGTTTAGGGTTTTTTTAACAAAAATGACTCAAACGGAATAGAAAGGCTCAAATATTGTTTAAACATGATAAAACCACAAAATAATGCTGAGAAATTAAAAGGAAATTGTTTTTGTAAAAGCTTTTGAAACCCTAGTTTTAGAAGCAAGGAAATCGTTTTAGAAAGAGGAAGATCTTTGTGGAAAACATGTAAAACCTCATAATAGGAGGTGAAGAAGAAAACTCAAAGATATTACCGGTCTTTGGCCGGAACGTGGTAGATCTTACTCGAACGGCCATAGATGGCCGGCAAAATGGCATGAGATCGGAGAGAGGAGTTGAACTGCCTATCGTTCACTTGAGAGCCTCAAGGTGGTGACACACGTGTAAAGGATGGAGACATAAGGACGGTAGGAGGTGAGACCTTCATGGTTTCCGGCGAGGAGGTGGCCAGGGGAGATGAACAGACTTCATCGGAGGTGAAGAGACGAGGAGTCTCTAGAGAGAACCAGAGAGATAGAGAGAGAGTGTGAGAGGAGTGAATGAGAGACAGGGGGGGGGGGTAGTCGTTAGGGGTTAAATTAGGTAAGAGTGAATCTGGGTCGTTGATAAAAATTTGATCAACGGTCCAGATTACTCACAGGATTGGGTCGGGTAAGATAGTGGACAGGGCCTGGTGTATTTGGGCTAGCTAATTGGGTTGGGGTCCGGGTAAATTAGGCTGATTTTAGGATTTAAAAGTGGTATTAGTTAAATACCCTTTTAAATAGATAAATAATTAATAAAAATAGCTAATAATTGTATAAAAAATGAAATTAAGGCTAAATAAATTAAATTAATGTAATTAACTAATATTAAAAAATATAAAATGACTAGTTATTGATTTACAATGGTATAAAATGTACAATTAGGCTATAATTGTAAAAGTGTTGTAATTATAGCTAAATAACGCCGAGTTGGCTAATTTATGAAATAATTAAATTCCAATAGGATTAAAATTGATATATTGAGATGGGAAATATTTTGAAAATTATTTATAATACAATTTATGAATAATTATTGAATATAAAATACTGAATAAATTAGAAAAGAAATTAACAAAAATATGGAAAATTATGGAAAAATACCAGTTATTATAAAAAGTGATTTTGAAGGCATATGTGCAAAAATTTAAAATTGTTTGAGGAAAAATTGGGTATCAACAGTTGCCCTCTTAACCCGGGAAGGATGAAAGAGTTGTCGGTGAAGACATGATGGCC
This sequence comes from Nicotiana undulata, assembly GCA_005239495.1. Classification (NCBI taxonomy): domain Eukaryota; kingdom Viridiplantae; phylum Streptophyta; class Magnoliopsida; order Solanales; family Solanaceae; genus Nicotiana; species Nicotiana undulata. The sequence goes on along the minus strand of ML277187.1, from coordinate 21,291 downwards.
AATTTTGACCGAGCAAAACGGTTTGCAAAGATTTAGGTCGCACCCTGGTTTTTGAGTTGCCTACATATCCCTGGTTTTACAGAAATCAGGCCGTATGTAGTTCAGGAGTCATCGGTGAAGTATACCGATGAAGTTTTACAATAACGGGTGCAACATATAGGGTTGGATGAATGAACGACTTACGGGAATTGTTAGGAGAACTGGAGCAGGGACCGCTCCTGCCGAGATGGTCGTTGCCCGCTCCTGCCGGGATGGTCGTTGCCCGCTCCTGCCGGGATGGTCGTTGCCCGCTGGATTACCTGCAAATAGGCGATACAAGCGTATATTGTGCGTAATATAAACATGATACAAATTCCCGTCGGACCATGAATGATGTCTTCGGACGGTTAAGGATGACGTCCCCAGACTATGACGTCCTGGGCTATGAATTGCTTGATACAGGATTCGCAGGCCATGAAAATGATGTTCTCGGTCCATGAGGATGGTGCCTCCAAACCATGACACCTTTGAATAATGATATGCGAAAATTGCGAGAGATCATCACGCTATGGCATGGTGTTCTTGGGCTATGAAGATGGTGCCTCCGAACGATGATGCCTTTGGACAAGTTGGCGATATTTCAGCCCATGGAAATGCAATAGTAGAATGCTGACAAGTCTTGCGAATTGAAGGGCAGATCTTAGCTCGTAGAAAAAGCGAGAAATAAATAATGTTGTAGATAGCGTTTAGTTTCGAAGAAAAAGTAAATTGGAGGCAGAGCTTAGTCTCGGAAGGCAGAATTGTAGCCTTATGCAAGTGGAAGGCAGAATGGTGGCCTTATGCAAAGATGCAGATGGAGGTAGAGCTTAACCTCGGAAGGCAAAATGGTAGCCTTATGAAAAGATGCAGATGGAGGTAGAGCTTAACCCCGGAAGGCAGAATGGTATCCTTATGCAAATGGTGGGCAGAATAGTAGCCTTATGCAAGGGAAGGCAGAATGGTAGCCTTATGAAAAAATGCAGATGGAGGTAGAGCTTAACCTCGGAAGGCAGAATGGTAACCTTATGCAGATAGAAGGCAGAATGGTAGCCTTATGCAAGGGAAGGCAGAATAGTAGCTTTATGCAAGGGAAGGCAGAAAGGTAGCCTTATGCAGATGGAAGGCAGAAAAGTAGCCTTATGTAGATGGAAGGCAGAATAGTAGCCTTATGCAAGGGAAGGCAGAATGGTAGCCCTATGCAAAAATGCAGATGGAGGTAGAGCTTAACCTTGGAAGGCAGAATGGTAGTCTTATGCAAACAATGCAGATGGAGACAGTGTTTAGTCTCGGAAGGCAGAATGGTAGCCTTATGCAAAAAATGCAGATAGAGATAGTGATTAGTCTCGGAAGGCAGAAAAGTAGCCTTATGAAAAAATGCAGATGCAGATGGAGATAATGCTTAGTCTCGGAAGGCAGAATGGTAGCTTTATGCAAGATTAAATAAATGACAGTAGAAGTTCTTAGCTAGTAATAAATTGCGGTATTGTGACCGTTGTGAGTATTGCGATTATGAAGCATCGTTTGTGCTGATAATAAATGTCCGCATGTGTGACGATTTTGAGAATCGAATTTTTGAACAATGTTTGTCCCCTGGGCGGACAGTATGTTTAGGTATTTTGCAACCCTAGTGCCTGCATCCAAAGAAAAATCGTGAGTTCTGTAAGGGGAAGGTTAGTTCGTATTCCCGCTGGCTTTTCTTGACTCGTTCGTCTTGAGCTGGCGATAACGTTCGTATCATTAGGGTAAAGTTTTCTAAACAAAGTTGTTTCACGAATAAGTATGCATGATTTTGTAAAAGTATGACATAAATTTAAAATAGTTTTTAGATGAACCGACGACCGTGACGTGGTCCAAGACATTGAAATCTCTCCTGCTACGGAATTTTGAGAATTGCTTCAAAATTTTGAGGGTCCTCCTCAAAATTCTGTCCCAGTTTCCAATTGCGGGGAATATTAAATTTTTATTGAATTGTGACCGAACCCATAGGGCTGCCTACGTATCCCCTCTTAAATGGGAATCAGGTCAGGCATAGTTCAATTTACATCGTATAAGGAAAGCATAAAGATTATACATAGTAACATTTGACTGCGTCTGAATTATCGGCTTTGGCCAGACTTCTCCGTCCATTTCTGCGAGTATAAGTTCTCCTCCTGTCAAAACTCGGTGAACCATGTATGGAACTTGCCAATTGGGAAAGAACTTCTCTTTGGCTTCATCCTGATGTGGAAAGAGTTTCTTTAACACCAGCTGCCCCGGTGTGAATTGTCTTGGCTTGACTCTCTTATTGAAGGCTCATGTCATTCTATTCTGATAAAGCTGACCATGGCAGATTGCATTCATTCTCTTTCCATCTATGAAGGCTAGTTGCTCATAATGGCTTTTTACCCACTCTGCGTCGCTGAGCTCGGCTTCTTGTATGATTCTTAGAGATGGAATTTCCACTTCAGCGGGGATAACAGCCTCTATGCCATAAACTAGCATATAGGGAGTTGCCCCTGTTGATGTGCGGGCTGTGGTGCGATATCTCAATAAGGCAAATGATAACTTCTCATGCCACTGCTTGTGCTTTTCTATCATCTTCCTTAATATCTTCTTGATGTTTTTGTTGGTGGCCTCTATAGCTCCATTCATCTGAGGTCTGTAAGCTGTGGAATTCTTGTGTTTGATCTTGAAAGTCTCGCACATAGCTTTCATCAAGTCACTATTGAGATTGGAACCATTTTCGGTGATGATTGACTCAGGAATTATGAATCGACAAACAATACGATCGCGGACAAAGTCTGCCACGACTTTCTTAGTTACTGCGTTGCAGGATGTTGCTTCGACCCATTTGGTGAAATAATCAATGGCTACCAGAATGAACCTGTGTCCATTGGAGGCGACAAGCTCAATGGGTCCAATGACGTCCAGGCGACGAACGACCATGGTGAGCTTGTTGCATTGAGCTCGTTTGGAGGTACCTTTATCATATCTGCATGTACCTGACAGCGGTGGCATTTCCGGACATACTGGATGCAGTCCGTTTCCATAGTCATCCAAAAGTAACCAGCTCGGAGTATCTTCTTTTCCAGAACAAAACCGTTCATATGTGGACCACAGGTCCCAGCGTGAATTTCTTCTAGTAGCTTGGATGCTTCCTTTGCGTCGACACATATTAATAATCCAAAATCGAGATTTCTCCTATACATGATTCCTCCGCTATGAAAGAAGTTGTTGGATAGTCTTCGTAGTGTGCATTTCTGAGTGAGATTCGCAAGCTCTGGCTAGTCTCTTTTTACCAAATACTCCTTTATGTCATGAAACCAAGGGTTTTCGTCTGCTTCCTCTTCGACATGAGCACAATAAGCTGGATGATTATGGATATTTACGGGAATAGGATCAATGAAATTCTTGTCCGGATGCTGGATCATTGAGGACAAAGTAGCCAATGCATCGACGAACTCATTCTGGATTTTGGGGACATGCCGAAATTCTATCTTCGTAAACCTCTTTCTCAATTCCTGTACGTGGTGCAGATATGGAAGTATCTTGGAATTCTTGGTTGCCCACTCTCCTTGTACCTGATGTACCAGCAAATCTGAGTCACCAATCACTAATAGCTCCTAGACGTTCATCTCAATGACTATGTTGAGCCCTAGGATACAGGATTCGTACTCTGCCATATTGTTGGTACAGGGGATCTGAGTTTGGCAGACACCGGATAATGCTGATCGTTTTCGATATTAAGACCGCTCCAATGCCAACTCCTTTGAAGTTTTCTGCTCCACCGAATAACATCCTCCAACCGTCATAGGATTCTGCTATGTCTTCTCCTATGAAGAAACCTCTTCATCAGGAAAATACGTTTTCAGAGGTTCGTATTCTTCGTCCACGGGGTTTTCAATGAGGTGGTCTTCCAGTGCCTGTCCCTTGACATCTTTCTGAGTCACGTAGACAATGTCGAACTCACTCAGCAGGATTTGCCACTTGGCCAGCTTGCCAGTGGGCATGAGCTTCTGAAAGATGTACTTTAGTGGATCCATTCTCAATATGAGATATGTCGTGTAGGCACAGAAGTAATGTCTCAGCTTCTGAGCTACCCAAGTCAAAGCGCAACAAGTATGTTCCAATAGAGAATATCGGCCTCGTACGGAGTGAACTTCTTGCTGAGATAATAAATTGCTTGCTCTTTTCTCCCCGTTTCATCGTGCTGCCCCAAAACGCAGCCGAAAGCTCCATCTAACACTGGAAGGTAGAGTAACAGAGGTCTACCTGGCTTAGGTGATACCAAGACTGGCGGGGTTACAAGTACTCCTTAACTCTGTCAAAAGCCTCTTGGAAATCATCGGTCCACTTGGTCGTGGCATCTTTTTTCAGCATCTTGAAGATCGGCTCACAGATAACTGTAGACCGTGCTATAAACCGGCTGATGTAATTAAGCCTCCCCAAGAAACTCATCACATCTTTCTTGTTCCTTGGCGGTGGTAGTTCTTGTATGGCTTTGACTTTTTACGGGTGCAATTATATTCCCCAGTGGCTCACAATAAATCCAAGCAACTTCCCAGCAGGAACCCCGAACGCACACTTCGCGGGGTTCAGCTTCAGATTGTATTTTCGCAACCTTTTGAAGAACTTCTTCAAATATTCTATGTGGTTAGTGGATTTCCTATACTTGATAATAACATCATCCACGTATACCTTGATCTCCTTTTGAATCATGTCGTGGAAAATGGTGGTCATAGCCCTCATGTAGGTGGCCCCTGCATTCTTCAGACCAAATGGCATCATCTTGTAGCAGTACACTCCCCACGGCGTAATGAAAGCTGTTTTCTCAGCATCTTCCTCATCCATCCAGATCTGATGATAACCAGCGAAGCAATCCACGAATGATTGTAGTTCATGCTTGGCGCAATTGTCGATTAGGATATGTATAATTGGCAAGGGGAAGTCGTCTCTCGAACTGGCCCGGTTGAGATCCTGGTAGTCGACACAGACTCTGACCTTCCCATCCTTCTTTGGTACTGGCACAATGTTGGCTAACCATGTCGGGTACTCAACAACCCTGAGAACTTTGGCATTTATCTGCTTGGTAACTTCTTCCTTGATTTTCAAACTCATGTCAGGTTTGAACTTTCTAAGCTTTTGCTTTACCGGTGGACACATTGGATTGGTTGGCAATTTGTGAGCCACAATAGACGTACTTAGACCATCCATGTCATCATACGACCAGGAAAATATGTCTTCATACTCTTTTAGAAACTCTGTGTATTATTTCTTTTCTGATGGTGACAAATGAATGCTGATGCGAGTCTCCTTGACGTTTTTCGAATCTCCCGGGTTGATAACTTCAGTCTCATCTAGGTTGGACTTAGGTCTGTTCTCAAAATTCTCAACTTTTTTTGACAATCTCTTCGGGTATATCATCTTCTTCTGAATCAGCGTCCGTTTGTTGTGTTGTCTCGTAGCATGTCACAGTCATCGGTTCATCAAGACAAGTAATAGTAATGTTGTATAGGTAAAGTAATGAGAGAAAATGATAACAATAAATATTGATTCATAAGAAAAATTTAAAATGCTTTTGATAAATTGAATAATTGTTTTGTACATTTGAAGATCTTATTGCAGGAATAAAAATGTGAAAAGGAAATCATTTTTTAAAGAAAACAATGTATAGTGCTTGTTTTAGCCTTGCTACCCCGAGGCTCGTCGGGCTTTGGTTGTCCTGATAGTCCAATTCTTGAGATACGTCCCTCTTCCCACAGCCTGTATGGAAGGGCCTTCCTCCCCCTCCTCCTCGAGAATAACGTAATAGTCCATGTCACTGTCTTCCAAAAACAAGTTCCTCATTGCTGCAAGTGCTTTTTCTTCGTCTGATCCATAGATAATGTCAGCCTGCTGAAAGGTCTGCTCCAGATGCGGTATCGGCTGCTCCAGTGGGTAATAAGGACCGCGCCAAAGTGGAGACCAGTTATTGAATTCTTCCCAGGTGTATTCATATCCCAAACCAAAGGTAGTACCATGTATCTTGAGTTTTATGGGTTTGGAAATCCCTTGGAGGTTCTTGCCGAGCCCCTTGTCGGGGTCGTACCCACTCCAGCTTAGTATACTCTCGATTTTTCTATCCCACCATTTGTCTTTGTCTATAGCATTGACCCGTTCAATGTGGTGGTAAGTTTCTCCACCCAGCTTCCTTCTTCCTTCGATCACCGGAATAGTCTGGCGACTATAAATAGGGTTGCTACCATCGCCATGAATAATCACCTCTTGGTGGTTCCACTCGAACTTCACTGCCTAATGTAATATTGATGCTACGACCCCAGTAGCATAGATCCAGGGTCGCCCCAATAACAGGTTGTAGGATGCTGGCACATCTATCACTTGGAAGTCAACCTCGAACCAAGTCGTTCCCATTTGCAGGCATAGGCTTATCTCACAAATGGTGGACCTTTGAGATCCATCAAAATCTTTCACATTGATCGCTCCATCCTTTATCTCATGCATCCCTTTACCCAATTTCTTGAGTGTTATCAACGAACAGATGTTAAGACTCGATCCTCCATCGATCAGGATTCTGGTGATGAAATAATCTTCGCATTGCACAGTGATGCGCGGTGCTTTGTTATGGCCCAACCCTTCAGGAGGCAGTTCGTCCTCATGGAAAGTGATCTTGTGGCTTTCCAACACTTGGCCCACCATATTGTTCATTTCTCCACTAGTGATGTTGTTTGGCACATATGCATCGTTCAGCACTTTCAACAAAGCGCTTCTGTGCGTCTCGAAATTTTGCAGCAAACAGCGGATAGATATTTGTGCTAGCGTCTTGTTCAGCTGGTCGATGACCGAATATTCCTTTTCATGTACCTTCCTCCAAAGATCGTCTGGACCTGTCTCAATAAGGGGAGGCCGGTTGGAAGCCTGCTTGCTGGATTCAACCAGATGTTCAGGGGTATAGACTCTACCAGTTCTTGTCTTACCTTGCGCTGAGACAACTTCTTCAGTCTTGACCTTGCCTTTCCTTCTCGCCTCGACTATATAGTCTCAAGGTATACCATTTGTATAGAAGGGTGGCGTCGTTTTCATCACCACTGGGATTGGCGTGGTTATCCTTACTTCAAATGGAACATGTGCCTTGGGTGACAGGACTGTAACCTCAAATGGTGCAGGTGCATTTGATGGAGACAAGAATTTAACCTCAATCGGTACTGGTGTCTTTGAGGGTGACGTTGCTTCAAACTCAAGAGGTATAGACATACTTACCTCAGCATCCTCAGATGGCTGGATCTGGACTATGATTGGATTGAGGGTAATGCTGGCTTATTTGGGTTATCGCCTTCTACGATCAACCCGATTGATCCCTCGGAATCCCAGTCATCTTCTATTTCAATCATGTGTATACCTCAACCCTTATGGTCTGGGAGAGGGCTGTTGCGGACGTTCGGAGCGGGATCTTTTGCCACAATGATCTTGTTATCAATCAGAGACTGTATCTTGTCCTTCAAAGAACGGCAATCATCGATGATGTGCCCCTTCATGACGGAATGGTATGCACATGATTTGTTTGTGTAAACCCACTGAGAAGGATTCTCAGGGGTTACAGCAGGGATGGGGGTGACATAACCAGCATCTTTGATCTTCTCATACAGTTGGTCGATGGGTTCAGCGATGGCGGTATACTATTTTGGTGGTCTGCGATCAAAATTTGGACGAGGTCTGGGGAATTTTTGGCGTGCAGGGGGTGATTGATAATGGGATGGTTGGGAATTATAAGTGTTGTAGACAGGAGCGGGTTGAGAGTATCTGAGCAAGGTAGGTTGATATGTCGGTGGTGGAGGTGATTAATAAGTTGGTGGTGGAGGTGATTGATAAGTGGCTGGTAGAGCTTGGTATGAGGGTAAGGGTGCTTGGTAATTTGGGGTTGGTTGATATGTGAGTGGAGGTGTTGGGTAAGTTTGGTATTTGAGTGGGGATTTGGTTCTTTGTGCAACCATCACGGCTCCCACGTCTCTTTTCTTGGACACACCACCGGACTGTAAAGCCTTATTCGTAGCTTGTAAGGCTTCAAAATTTGTGACCATACCGCTCTTAATACCTTCTTCAATCTGTTACCCTAACTTGATAATGTCGAAGAACTTGTGGTTTCCAATCATCATCAACCGTTCATAGTATTGCGGGTCCCGGGCCCGGACAAAGAACTTGTTTATCTGCTCCTCTTCTAATCCAGGTCTGACCTTAGCAGCTTCGGACCTCCAGCGAGTAGCATACTCGCGAAATGTCTCTGTGGGATTCTTCTTCAAATCTGAATATAGAACACGTCTGGTGCGTTCTCTGTATCAAATCTGAATCTGTCCATAAAGTCAGATGCCATGCTCACCCAGTTTGACCACTTCTTGGGATCTTGGCTGATGTACCAAAGCAATGCATCTCCTTTCAAACTCCTGATGAACAGCTTCATGCGGATCCTTTCATCCTTCCCTACTCTAACCAGCTTGTCATAATAAGTCCTCAGATGGACCCTTGGATCACCTGTACCATCAAACATTTCGAACTTCGGAGGTTTGTACCCCTCGGGTAGTTCGACATCAGGTTGTATGTAGAGGTCCTCATAATTCTACCCTTCGACTCCCTTGATTCCCTCGACGCCTTGAACCCGGCTGGTCAACTTCCTAAGTTCCTCGGCCAAGTTCTTGATAAGCAGGTCCTTTTCATTAGACTCAGGTGTGTATGGGATATGTGGAGTGGAGTGTGGCATGGTCTCCATGTAGATAGGATTATTGGGGTGGCTTGATGCATGGGTGTGGAAATGGTCGTTTGTGGAGTCTTGAGGTTCTGGTATAAGTAGTGGAGTGTTATTTGGGGTATGACAGGTGTTGCATTGGTTCTTTGGTAGAATAGTGTGATGGCGAGGCGCGGGATGATTATGCTGTTTTGGGACATTCTGAGGAGGTGTAGGGTTTTGAGTGTTGGAAAAGTTGACGTTTGGGACGTTGAGGGAGAATGACATGTTGGCCAGATTTCGAACCTGATCAAGTTCTTATAGGAATTTAAATAACTTTTGTTCAAGTGGTGACATATTCTCATTAGGAACCCGACTACCCTGGCCATCAGTGGGCTCAACTCGTTTAGTTGTGATCTCCTACCTGATGTTGTTTAAATCTTTCATTTTATTCTTGCCGTTGTTCTTGCCTTTGGGAGGACTAGGAGGAGGAGTGGGTGGAGGGCCCCTGGATCTTTTGAAATAAAGTGATGATTCCAGAGTGAAAGAACTAACCTTGGGGAGGGGAATAATAAAGAAAAGAAACAAAAACAAAAGGTAGCGAAGTCAGTGAGGATTATGAAAAAATATTGCAGTATTTAAACATATAGTACGGGAATGTAAAGTGCGTCCTAATTTGGGAACCTATTTGTGCCCGAGGTAGGCCTCGAGACAAGTTGATTTGGATAACTTAAAATGCTAAATGCCTCATTTTATTGATAATAAAATAGACAAATCCCAGAACAACACTAAATAAACAGGAAATAAAGGTCACTAATGGCCATTGGCCTTATTACATTGATGAAGAAATGAAAGACACTCCTATTTATTTGGTCCCAGAAGGACCTTTCCCAGACTCGGAATTCCTACTCACCTCGAACAAACGTTCGTCCTCGAACGGACATAGAAAAGTACTTGAGTCTGAGAAAAGATGGAGATAACGAATCCTCATATCGGACTCGGACTCCTAGGTAGATGCCTCGGCATGCTGACCTCTCCACTAAACACGGACCGAAGGATAACTCTTCGACCTCAGCTGGCGAACCTGCCTATCTAATATGGCTACCGACTCCTCCTCATAAGTCAGATCCTTGTCCAACTGGACACCGATGAAGTCAAGAACATGAGATGGATCTGCAATATATCTCTGGATCATAGATACGTGAAACACTAGATGTACGGCTGATAAATGCGGTGGCAAGGCAAGTCTGTAGGCCACCTCCCCTACCTTGTCCAAAATCTCAAAGGGACCAATGTACCTAGGGATCAACTTGCCCTTCTTTCTGAATCTCATCACGCCCTTCATAGGCGACACTCGAAGGAACACCTGGTCTCCTACCATAAAAGCCAAATCTCAAACTCTACGATCGGCATAACTCTTTTGCCTGGACTGAGCCATACGAAGCCTATCCTGAATAATATTTACCTTGTCCAAGGCATCCTGGACTAACTCAGAACCCAATAACCTAGCCTCTCCGGGCTCAAACCATCTGACTAGAGACGACATCGCCTACCATACAACGCCTCATACAGAGCCATCTGAATGCTCGACTGATAATTGTTGTTGTAGGAAAACTCAGCTAAAGGCAAGAATTGATCCCAAGAACCACCGAAATCAATAACACAAGCTCGCAACATATCCTCCAAAATCTGAATCGTACGCTCAGACTGTCCATCCGTCTGAGGATGAAATGTTGTGCTCAACTCAATCTGAGTACCCAACTCTCGCTGAAATACTCTCCAGAATAGGAGGTAAACTGAGTACCTCTATCTGAGATAATGGATAAGGGCACACAGTGCAATCTGACAATCTCTCTCATATATATCTGAGCCAACTCCTCTACTGAAGATGAAACCGACACAGGAATGAAATGTGCTAATTTGGTCAGCCTATCCACAACAACCCATACTGCATCGACCATCCTCTGGGTCCGTGTCCATCGTGATACGCTCCCACTTCCACTCGGGAAGCTGAATTTGCTGCATCAAACCACCGGGTCTCTGGTGCTCATACTTAACCTGCTGACAATTCAAGCATCGAGCTACATAAGCCACAATATCCTTCTTCATACTATGCCACCAATAATGCTTCCGCAAGTCCTGGTACATCTTCGCGGCGCCCGGATGAATGGAATACCGAGAACTATGGGCCTCCTACAATATCAACTCACGAATGCCATTAACATCGGGAACACATATACGACCCTGCAACCTCAAAACTCCCTCAGTATCAACTGTGACCTGCTTGGCACATCCGTGCCGAACCGCATCTCTAAGAGCACATAAATGACGATCATCATACCGCCTGGCACATATACGATCACATAATGAAGAACGAGCGACAACATGGGCCAAAATACTGCCAGTCTCAAAAACCTCCAACCTAATAAATCGATTGGCTAACACCTGAACATCCAAAGCCAGAGGTCGCTCTCCAACTGATAAATAGGCCAAGCTACCCATACTGACTAATTTCCGGCTCAAAGCATCGGCCACCATATTGGCCTTTCCCGGGTGATAGAGAATAGTAATATCATAATCCTTCAGCAACTCTAACCACCTCCGCTGCCTCATATTCAACTCCTTTTTCTTAAACAAATATTTCAAGCTCTTATGATCAGTGAATACCTCACATGGCACCCCATACAAATAGTGCCTCCAAATCTTCAAGGCATGAACAATAGCTGCAAGCTCCAAATCATGGACTGGATAGTTCTTCTCATGAATCTTCAACTGACGAGAAGCATAGGCTATAACCTTCCCATCCTGCATCAACACTGCACCAAGCCCAACCCGCGAAGCATCACAACACACGGTATAAGAACCTGAACTTGTGGGCAATACCAACACTGGTGTTGTGGTCAATGCTGTCTTGAGCTTCTGAAAGCTCGCTTCGCACTCCTCAGACCATCTGAACTGAACACCCTTCTGCGTCAACTTGGTCATAGGGGCTGCTATAGATGAAAACCCCTCCACGAACCAGCGATAATAGCCCGCGAGGCCTAAGAAGCTCCAAATCTCTGTGGCTGAAGTGGGCCTTGGCCAATCTCTAACTGCTGAAACTTTCTTCGGATCCACCTGGATGACCTCTGCCTATACAACGTGGCCCAAGAATGCCACAGAACTCAACTAGAACTCACACTTAGAAAACTTGGCATACAACTGCCGATCTCTCAGAGTCTGTAAAACGACTCTAAGGTGCTGCTCATGCTCCTCTCGGCTACGAGAGTATATCAAAATATCATCAATAAACACGATCACAAATGAGTCCAAATAAGGCCTGAATACCCGATTCATCAACTCCATAAACGCAATGGGGGCATTAGTCAACCCAAACGATATGATCAAAAACTCATAATGCCCATAACGAGTGCGAAAAGCCGTCTT
>ML277186.1:480-42440 GCA_005239495.1 Nicotiana undulata | reverse complement strand
AGGGGGGGGGGGGGGGGGGGGGGGGGGTAATTGAGTTTAATTATTGTAACTCTAATCTGGACCATTGATCTTATTTGATCAACGGTTCAGATCAGGCGTGGGGGTTGGTCGGGTAGGATATTAGTTCGGCTGGGTTAGAGAGTGGGTTTTTGGTCAGGTGGGGTTGGGTTAGAGGTTCCCTAGATTTTAAATAAAAATAGGCTAAATGTTAAATACCCTAAAAAATAAGATAATTAATTAATTAAAATAGCTGATAATTGTGTAAGATTAAATTAAAACAAAATAAATGAAATTAAGATGGTTAACTACTATAAAAAATATAAAATGATCAGTTGTTTCTTAAAAAAAGATATAAATGTATATTTTTGCTATTATTGCAAAGTTGCTGAAATTAGCTAAATAATGCCAATATTGGTTAATTTGCGAAACAATTAAATTCTAATGGAGCTAAATAGGGTTATGAATAACATATTGAGCAAGAAGATGTCTTGAAATCGTTTATAATATCATTTATGCATAATTATGAATAATTATGGAACAAAGAAAAACTATTAAATAAACAGGAAAATAATTCGACAAAAATACGGAAAATTATCAATTACTGTGAAGGTATGTATGCAAGTTTGAAAAATAATTTTGAGGAAAAATTGGGTATCAACAGCTTCCCCTCTTTACCTGGGAAGGATGAAAGAGTTGTAGGGTAAAGATATGATGGCCAATTTTGACCGAGTGGAAATAGTATGAAAGATTTAGGCCGCACCCTGGCTTCTAAGATACCTACATATCCCTGGGTTTAGAGAAATTAGGCCGTATGTAGTTCGGGAGTCACCGACGAAGTATACCGACGACATTTTATAAGGACGGACGCAAGGTGCAAAGCAAGGCGAGCAAAATGGTTTGCGGGGTAGTTAGGAGAACTGGAGCGGTCCGCTCTTGCCTGACTGGCTGTTCCTCGTCGGATTTCCTACAATTGAATAACAATCATATATTGTGCGTAATTTAAACATGATGCAGATTCTCGTTGGACGATGAATGCTGTCTTCGGACGGTTGTGGATGACGTCCTCAGACCATGATGTCATGGGCCATGAATCGCTTGATGGGGGATTTGTAGGCTATGAAATGATGTTCTCGGGCCATGAAGATGGTGCCTCCGAACCATGGTGCCTTTGAATAATGATATGCAAGCTGATAAAAGAGATCCTTAGGCCATGAAATGATGTTCTCGGGCCATAAAGATTGTGCCTCTAAACGATGACGCCTTTTGGATAGGTTGGCGATATTTCAGACCATGAGAAATGCGATAGTATGATCCTAACAAGACAGAGCTTAGTCTTGCGAATTAGAGGGGCAGAGCTTAGCCCAAAAGGAAGCGAAGTAAATGATGACAGGGACAATCATTGCTTTGAAAAGTAAATGGGAGGCAACGTTAGCCTCGGAAGGCAGGATGGTAGCCTTATGTAATGCAAAATGCAGATGGAGGTAGTGTTTAACCTCGGAAGGCAGAATGGTAGCCTTATGCAAGAAATAAGTTCAGATGAAGATGGAGACAACGTTTAGTATCAGAAGGTAGAAAGGTAGCCTTATGCAATGCAAATGCAGATGGAGACAACGTTTAGTCTCAAAAGGCCGAAAGGTAGCCTTATGCAATGCAGATGCAGATGGAGACAACGTTTAGTCTCGGAAGGCAGAAAGGTAGCCTTATGCAATGCAGATGCAGATGGAGACAGCCTTTAGTCTCGGAAGGCAGAAAGGTAGCCTTATGCGGATGATAAAATGCAGATAGGAGTTCTTAGCTGGTGATAAATCGTGGCGATATGATTGTTGTGAGTATTGCGATAAGTGAAGTGCAGTTTGTGATGATAATAAATTTCGGCGTGTGCGACGAGCTTGAGAAGTGTGTCTCTGAGCAATGTGTGTTCTTCGGGAAGGTAATATGCTTTGGGGGCCTTTGCGATCTTTGTGCCTGCATACAAAGAAAAATTGTGAGTTCTGTAAGGGGAAAGGTTAGTTCGCGTTCCCGCTGGAGTTACTTGACTTGCTCACTTGATCGTGATAATACTGTCTGTATCACTGGGATAGCGTTTGCTAAACAAACTATTTTAGAAAAATAAATATGCATGATTTTGTAAAGATATGATATAAGCATATAATCTAAAATAGCTTTAGATGAACCGACGGTCGGGATGCGGTCCGAGACATTGCAACCTCTCTTGCCACGGAATTTTGAGGATCCTCCTCAAAATTCTTCCCCAGTTGATTGGTGAATACTTCTTTCGGTTGCTCGTGCGGCGATTGGCTGAACTTGCTTCAGAATTTTGCCCCAGTTTCCATTCATGGGAAAAATGAATTTTTTATTGAATTGTGACCGAACCCATAGGATTGTCTATGTATCCCCTCTTAAACGGGAATCAGGTCAGGCATAGATCAATTTACATTGTCGACAAAAGCATAAGGAATTACACATAGTAGCGCTTGACTGCATCTGAATTTATTGGTTTTGGCCAAACTTCTCCGTCCATTTCTGCAAGTATGAGTGCTCCTCCTGTCAGTATTCTGTGAACCATGTACGAACCCTGCTAGTTGGGAGAAAACTTCCCTTTGGCTTCGTCTTGGTGAGGAAATATTTTCTTTAGCACCAGCTGCCCTGGTGTGAATCGTCTTGGCTTGAATTTCTTGTTGAAGGCTATGGACATTCTGTTCTGGTAGAGTTGACCATGACAAACTGCGTTCATTCTCTTTTCGTCTATGAGGGCTAGTTGCTCATAACGGCTCCTTACCCATTCCGCGTCGTTGAGCTCAGCCTCTTGTATAATTCTCAAAGATGGAATCTCAACCTCGGCAGGAATAACAACCTTTGTACCATAAACTAGCATGTAGGGGTTGCCCCGGTTGATGTGCGGATTGTGGTGCGATAACCCAGTAGGGAGAATGATAACTTCTCATGCCATTGCTTGTGCCTTTCTATCATCTTCCTTAATATCTTCTTGATGCTTTTGTTAGCGGCTTCTACAGCTCCATTCATCTGAGGTCTGTAAGCTGTGGAGTTCTTTTTTTTGATCTTGAATGTTTCACACATGGATTTCATCATGTTACTGTTGAGATTAGAACCATTGTCGGTGATGATTGACTCTGGAACTCCGAACCGACAAATAACGCGGTCGCGGACAATGCTAGCCACGACTTTCTTGGTAACTGCTTTGTAGGAGGCTGCTTCGACCCATTTAGTAAAGTAATCAATGGCAACCAGAATAAACCTGTGTCTGTTGGAGGCGGCAGGCTCGATAGGTCCAATGACGTCCATGCCCCAGGCGCCGAACGACCATGGTGAACTTGTTGCGTTAAGCTCACTCAGAGGTACTTTCATCATATCTCCATTTTCCTGACAGTGGTGGCATTTCCGGATGTACTGGATGCAGTATGTTTCCATGGTCATCCAGAAGTAACCTGCTCGGAGTATCTTCTTCGCTAATACAAACCCGTTCATATGTGGACCGCAGGTCCCAGCATGAATTTCTTCCAATAGTTTTGATGCTTCCTTTGCGTCGACGCACCTTAATAACCCCAAATTAGGATTCCTCCTATACATGATTCCTCCGCTGTGAAAGAAATTATTAGACAATCTCCGAAGTGTGCCCTTCTGGGTGGCATTTGCAAGCTCTGGGTATTCTCCTTTTGCCAAATATTCCTTGATGTCATGAAACCAAGGATTTCCGTCTGCTTCTTCTTCAACATGGGCACATTAGGCCGGCTGACTGTGAATTTTCACTAGAATGGGGTCAATGGAATATTTGTCTGGATGCTGAATCATAGATGACAAGGTAGCCAGAGCATCGGCGAACTCATTCTAGGTTCTGGGGACATGCCGGAACTCTATCTTTCTGAACCTCTTTCTCAACTCCCGAACGTGATGTAGATAGGGTAGTATCTTGGAATTTTTAGTTTCCCATTCTCCTTGTACCTGATGTACCAATAGATCTGAGTCACCGATCACTAACATCTCCTGGATGTTCATGTCAATGGCCATGTTGAGCGCTAAAATACAGTCCTCATATTCAGCCATGTTGTTGGTGCAAGGAAACCTGAGTTTGGCGGATGCTGGATAATGCTGACCTGTTTCGGATATTAAGACTGCTCTGATACCAACTCCTTTGAAGTTTGCTGCGCCATCAAAGAACATCCTCCAACCGTCATAGGGTTCTGCAATGTCTTCTCCTATGAATGATACCTCTTCATCAGGAAAATACATTTTCAGGGGTTCGTATTCTCCGTCCACTGGATTCTCAGCAAGATGGTCTGCTAATGCTTGTCCCTTGACCGCTTTTTGAGTCACATAAATAATGTCGAACTCACTCAACAGGATTTTCCACTTGGCTATCTTGCCAGTGGGCATGGGTTTCTGAAAGATGTATTTCAATGGATCCATCCTTGATATGAGATATGTTGTATATGCACAAAAGTATTGCCTCAGCTTCTGAGCGACCCAGGTCAAAGCGCAGCAAGTGCGTTCCAGCAAAGAATACCGGGCTTCATACGGAGTTAACTTCTTGCTGAGATAATAATAGCTTGTTCCTTCCTTTGTTTCTTCATGTTTCCCAATAAGCTTGCGGGCCGGGCTTTCTACTGTTTTCTCGACGGGTATTCTGGATATAATCAAATTTTGATCACCCCGGAGGATCAAGAGAAGACTACTTTTACTTTCCCATATGTCACTTTTGCCTTTGCTCGTATGCCATTCGGGCTTTGCAATGCCCCAACCACTTTCCAAAGATATATGATGGCAATCTTCACCGACATGTTGGAGGACTTTCTTGAAGTGTTTATGGATGACTTCAGTGTCGTAGGGGATTCTTTCGACGAATGCTTGGGTAATCTTGATAGAGTCCTTGCTCGGTGTGAAGAAACGAATTTGGTCTTGAATTGGGAAAAATGCCACTTTATGGTGGAAGAGAGAATCGTGTTGGGCCATAAGATTTCAAAAAATGGCATTGAGGTCGACAAAGAAAAGATAGAGGTTATTTCAAAGTTGCTGCCACCTACTTCAGTGAGAGGAGTCCGGAGTTTCCTTGGCCATGCGAGTTTTTACGGCCGCTTTATCAAAGACTTCTCTAAGGTGGTTAATCCATTATGCAAGTTGCTTGAGAAGGATGCTAAATTCAATTTTGATGAGCATTGTATGCATGCTTTTGAACTCTTAAAACACAAGCTCACTACTACTCCCATCATCACGGTGCCAGATTGGAATGCACCATTTGAACTCATGTGTGATTCAAGCGATGTTGCTGTAGGGGCTGTTCTGGGACAAAGGGTGAATAAAGTTTTTCATCCAATTTACTATGCCAGCAAGACAATGAATTCTGCTCAAATGAACTACACAGTCACAGAAAAGGAGCTTCTAGCTATAGTCTTCGCCATGGAGATGTTTCGGCCTTACTTGATGAGTGCCAAGGTCGTAGTCCATACCGACCATGCTACACTCCGTTATCTTATGACAAAGAAGGATTCCAAGGCAAGGCTAATGAGATGGGTGTTGTTATTACAATAATTTGATTTGGAGATCGTGGACCGAAAAGGGAGTGAAAATCAAGTAGCCGATCATTTGTCCCGGTTGGAGGAGCAAGGACGTCCTTGTGACGGACTTGAGATCAATGATAGTTTTCCGGATGAGAAACTACTTGCAATGTCAATGAAAGAGATGCCCTGGTTCGTGGATATTGCCAATTACCTCGTCACCGGAGTTGTCCCTTGTGAGCTCTCTTCCAACCAAAGGAAAAATCTTAGAAGGGACATCTTGGATTTTTTTTGGGACGAGCCTTATCTTTTCAAGATTTGTTCCGATGGGGTGATTCGAAGATGTGTTCTGGAAGAAGAGAAACTAGCTATCCTTGAGTCTTTCCACTCCTCACCATATGGTTGCCACCACAGAGGGGCGAGAACGACTTCTAAAGTGCTTAGTTGTGGGTTTTTTTGGCCCACCTTGTATAAGGATGCTAGTGATCTAGTCAAGAGATGTGATGAATGCCAACGAGTCGGGGGAATTTCCAAAAAGGACGAGATGCCTTTGAATTCTATTCTTGAGGTAGACATCTTTAATGTTTGGGGCATCGACTTCATGGCGCCTTTCGTGAGTTCATGTGTAAATACGTATATATTGGTTGCGGTTGATTATGTGTCAAAATGGGTGGAAGCCGCGGCCTTGCCAAATAATGAAGCGCGGAGTGTGATAGCCTTTCTCAAAAAGAACATCTTTACTAGTTTTGGTACTCCGCGGGCTATTATCAGTGACAGGGGGTCACATTTTTGCAACAAATCTTTCGACTCCTTACTTTCTAAGTATGGAGTCAATCATAAAGTCACCACCCCGTACCACCCTCAAGCTAGTGGCCAAGTTGAAGTGTCTAAAAGGGAGATAAAGAGTATTCTTTCCAAGACGGTCAATGCAAATAGAACCGACTAGGCCAAGAAACTAGATGATGCTCTTTGGGCTTACCGAACTACTTACAAGACACCAATTGGGATGTCCCCATATCATTTGGTTTTCGAAAAAGGATGTCCCCAAGATGAAGTACTTACATGACAAATATACTCGAGGTAAAGAGTTCAAGTTCGGTGACCTAGTATTATTGTTCAACTCCCGGTTGAGATTATTCCCGGGAAAGCTCAATTCCAAGTGGAGCGGGCCGTTTGAAGTAGTATGTGTTACTCCATTTGGGGCTGTCGATCTTAAGAACAAGAGTGGTGAAGTATTCAGAGTCAACGGTCATCGGATAAAGCATTATCTTGGAAAAATCGATGATAGCCACGTGGTGGCCCTCCTTCATTTAAAGTGATTGTGGTATCATGCGTCGTGCCGCGACGTTAAATCAGGCGCTTCTTGGGAGGCAACCAAAGTGTTTTTGCTTTCATTTTTCTTTATTTTTCTTGATAGAATAGATTTTCACTGTTACACTAACTGGTTGTTGGATGTGTAGGTTGATTTTTTCACAGGAAATTTGGCTAAGTACGGAATAGGGAACTCACAAAAGTTTGCTCCGCGGCCGCGGTCGTCGTTTCGCGGTCTGCAAAATTCTTTTGGTACAAAAATTTGACTAAGTGTCAAAAATACAACTCTCAGAAGTTTGCTTCGCGGCCGTGGTCGCCGTATCGCGGTCCGCGAAACACTTTTGGTGCAAAAGATTTTCTAAGTATCAAAAAGAGGCTTCTCTGAAGCTGCTTCGCGGCCGCGGTCCCTTTTTCGCGGTTCGCGAAGTCCATTTGTTGCAGGCCCAGGTCGTTTCTCTGACTGCGGTCCGCGGTGGGTAAGTTAGTGGACCCCATCTGTTTTCTTTAAATAGGCTATTAGGGCTTCATTTCTTACTTTACGAACTTGAACTACCCAGAGCATCTTTGAACTGTGTCTTCATCCTATCTCACGTGAACTTCATTGCATTCATCCAACACTTCATCCAAGCATCTAGTAAATGCATTTGTGATTATTTAACTTCTTTATTTTCTTATTTTCTTCATTAATTGGTAACTTCTTCTCTTCTTTTCATAGTTTTTTTTCACTTTTAGGATTTCAAAATGTTAGGGTTAGTCCACAAATGTTCATGTTAGGCCCTTGGTATTCAAGTACACTGATTAAACATATAGGAGTCAATAATTGAGCATAAAATAGTAAAATCTGGAAACCCTAATTCTCAGTCATCTTCGTGATCCGCGGTCCCTTTTTCGCGGATCGCGGTCCCTCATATTGCAATCCAGGTATCAGTTTTCGCGGACCGCGGTCGACTTTTTGCGGCCTGCGGTCCCTTTTGCTCTGCATGTTGCCTCTCTGAACCTCAAGCTTTGCGGTCGTGGTTGCCGATTTGCGGTCTGCGAAGTGAAAATTCATAGAGATGTTTTTCCCTTGGGTCAACCACCGCGGTCCGCGGTCGACTTTTCGCGGTCCGCGGTTGTCCTTCAGCAGCACAGTTGTTCTTCAATATTCAATATATGACACTGTGCTATATTATTGTGGATACTAACCATATCTACTTTTGTTTGTTTGTAGAAAATGGTTCAATCATGCGGCGGAGGTCGTAAACCAACAAGGGGAGAAAAGTCCTCCCGAGGGAAAGGAAAGACAATGCGGAAGCTAACCCCTCAAGTCCGGGAATCTATTAAGAAGACAAGGAAACTTATCCGGAAGGCTGACAAAGCGGCTTCTCACTCTGATAGTGACTATGTTCCTTCGGCACCCTCTTCTGAGTCCATCCCGGAGTATGTAGAGGACGACTCCTCTACATTCAGATTGACCAATGAACCTTCAGATGATTCTCCCCCTGCCCAAGAACCAGCCCAAGCACCGGACCAAGAATCTGAACATGCTGAGTCATCTGAGGGCTCAAACCATGAGGTCGGTCACACAGACTCCACCTCCCTGACAGCGTCCTTATCTGATGAAGACTCTAGTGATGACAATGAGGGTGAACCACATGTGGTTTAGGGGGCTTAGCGGACTCGCAATCCGGATGCATGGCAGGACATATTTCTTAGTGAATCAGCATTTCACAGGTTCAGGGATTTGTGGACTTCACGCTCAATCATTCCGGAGCGAACTTTTTCTGATAAGGAGTTGGCAACTTACAACCCTACAGTGAAACAACAGTTCCGGGACCGACAAGGGTGGACTTACTTCAATGAATATCTTCCTGATGCCAATGAACACATAGTGAAAGAGTTCTACACCAATCTCCTATTTCTCCAAAAGGACTCAAAGGCATCTCAAGTCAGAAATCTCACAGTGCTCTTCGATGGAAAGTCAGTAAATGAATATTTGGAGATGGATGATGTTGAGGATCACTTGTATCGAGAGCGGTTGGCTGAAAAAGATGCTGCTAGAAATTGGTTGGCTTTGCACTTGGCTAGGCCCGGGGAGACTCCAGAGTGGCTGACTGCAGGGAAGCCCATCACCAGGAAGTCCCTTAATTTTGAAGCCAAAGGGTGGGAGACATTTGTCTGCAGCAGACTTGGCCCGACACATCATGATCAGACGCTCCCCCTTAGTCGGGCTGTACTAGTGGCATCTATCATGGCTAGATACCCCATCAATGTGGGAAATGTGATGTCAGAGGTTATTAGCGGGGTTGTCAACACAGGTGACACTTCTTACCCCTTCCCTCATTATTTGACTCTTTATTGTGAAGATCAGGGGGTAACCAAGAAGAGGTTTGACAACAAAGTAAAACCCATCAAGCCCTTCTCTTGGTATGATCTTAAAGATGATGACAACCCGAAGAAAAAGTCAAAGGGTAAGTCAGTTGCTTCCACTGGCCAGTTTGATGAGCCAGTGGTGGTTGAGGCATCTTCACTTCCCCAGACATCCATTCCTGAAGGAGTTTCAGGCCCCTCTTCCTCTACCGGCACAGCCATCCCCTCCACCAGAGCCTACCCCATGACTGCTCACAGGCTGAACCAGACTCTCACCAGCCTCACTACTTGGATGCAGTCAACATCAACAAAGCTGACTGCGATTTCTATAGCTGTTGCAGCACCAGGTACTCCTCCCCCACCGAAGGTCCCACAGTCCGTTGAGGACGCCCTAAAGGAGATTCTGGCCAACCAGCAGAAGATCTTAGATGCAGTTGGTGCCCATGAGAGAGCACTAACACAGTTGGCAAAAGAGACAAAGAAGCTGAGAAAGACTCGGGCATCGAAGGGGGAGGTAGCAAAGTTGATAAAGGAGGTGGATACTCTGAAAGGGGGATCAGATACCCTTGGATATGTTGCTAGCAGATCCCGTTGAGCAGCCAAAACAGTCACAACAGCCTTCACAGCAGCATCAGCAGTCAGTGCCGGAGGAGGATCCGATTAGGCCCCTGAAGAAGAAGAAGCTGATGCCCCGTCCTCAGGGCAACAAGCTTGTATTGGCAGAGCCTTCCACTCAGAGCCAGGAAGCCCATACCACAGGATCTCACTCTCAGGTAGCCGCTGACCCAATCCCTCCACAGGCCCAGACCACAGAAGCACACTCTCAGGCCCAGCCTCAGGCAGCAGTAGGCGACCCGACACCTTCATTGTCTCAGCCACCATCAGACCCTACCTCTTCACAGATTCAGCAGCAGCAGCATGGACCACAGCAGGCCGAGGGCCAATAGGGAGTTCTCTCTACTCTCTCTCTCCCATTATTTTTGATGTTCTATATTTGATATGTAGCATTGAGGACAATTCTATATCTTAGTTGGGGGAGTGGCCCAGTTAGGCATTTGATATCATGGGTTGTATAATTATGACAATATTTTTCTTTCTTTTCTTTACTTTATCTCCATTTTTGGTACTGTAGACTTTTCTATTTTTGGTATGTATAAGTTAATTATCCATTGTAAATATTCATCCCCTATGTATATTCATCTTAATTCCCCTCATGTACATATTCATTCTATCCCACGCACTTTATTTTACGCACTTTTTATTTTATAGCTTCTTATTTTTCTTTTATAGCTTCTTGTTTAGTTTTCGCGCGGGCAATAAACCTTTGGTTTTCTTAACGCCACGGTTCTTTCCAAAGGTGGATTTGTGTGAACCAGGTGGCTCTTCCCAAGGATAGATGGTGTGAAAACCTTCTTAAGGGTTGAGTCTTGTTTTTCCCCTTCTTTTTGTTTTTGCTTTTGGTTTTTCTTCCCTTTTCTCCTTTTTCTAGTTAATGAATAACGGTGCCTCAAGAAAAGCTTCACTTGGGCCTAACACAGTTGCCTTTGATCCCATGGTCAAAGACAAACTGTTGTGTTTAGGAGGGTGATGGTGGTGATCTTAAGACTCTTGTGTTGACCGGTATTCATCGGGTGGTTCTTCGGGACCATTTTTTGTTACACAAAATACGACCAAGGTCATTGTGGGCCCTCGACTCAGTTTCTATGGCAATCCCCTAGCATTGAGTGGTGAGGAATTCGAATTGCAAGTCTAAGTTCCGTGCCACAAGTCTGGAACTTGCCCTGAGTGTTATCTAGGCGAAATTCTAGGTATAACTTGACTTGAGAAGTGACTATAGGCTTTCCTTGATTCGAACAAAATTGAACACTTCCATGGCCTTCAAAAAGACATGTTCCCTAGTCAACCCATTTGAGCCTTAAACCCTTCTTTCAATAACCAAGCTACAAGCCTTCAACCATTCTTTTACCCTCTCTTGGCACCCGATCTTTCCTTGGCGCTAGGCAAAATGCATAAGTTTGGGGGAGAGACGAGGGATGTAAATAAGTGAAAAAGAAGGCACAAAAGAAAGAAAAGAGAAAAGGCAATGAAAAAGAATAGAAAATAAAAGCATGAAAAACAAAAAATAAATAAAAGGGAATTGATAAGAGTGAAGAAAAGTGCCTAGAATGAACAAAAAGGTTTGACAGTGTGTCTCTCCAACCCTGCAAAAGGTAAAATGATTCAAAAAGTCAAGAAAATGTGATTATAGTTAAAAATGAAGTGCCTAAGGAAAGATAGAACTCACTTTGACCAAATACTTCCTACCCTTGACCAAAAGCCTCCATTATGATTCCACAAAAGCCCTGTATGATCTCAAGTCGAGTGAAGCCTATATTAGTGGTGATTTACACAAAGGGCAAGCCTTTGGTACTTCGAGCCGGACTTGGTACTTTTTCCTTGATGAGAGATAAGCGATTCCCTATATTCCTTATTCTGAGTATTATTTTTCTAAAAGTGAGGTGCTCAGGAAAAGTCGCGGAATAAGATTCTGGGATCCACACTGACCAAGGTGGTAGTTAGAGTTGCAGTGATGAGTTGGAACAACTCTTGAAGCTCTTGTATCACACTTGAAACTATGGGTTTAAAAGATTCAAACACTGTCAATGATGCATGTGTATTAGGGGCTTTGGTTAGTTCCAATTGATGCGAGTTGAGGTCACCATTAGGATAGCCAAATATTTAGGGAATCTATCACATGGGTGGGGCTAATTTTGTTTGCTTGAGGACAAGCAAGAGCTTAAGTTTGGGAGAGTTTATAACTTGGATTTTTGCCTCATTTTCCATTCCCCTATACCTCAGTTTTGGATATAATTGTAAACAAAATAGCCCCGAAAGCTTACACGTTGTGCTTGTTGCAGGATTAAACCAAAAATGAGGACACTCAGTCTAAAACATGCTCAAAACAGGAGTGAATCCAACACAAGGATTGAAGAAAACAAAACGTTATCAGGCAAAAGGCCACCGTGGCCGCGGTCCAGTTTTCGCGTACCGCGGTGGCTGACTTCAGAGATGCTGCAGGCAAGGCAGGGTTCCACCGTGGCCGCTGTCATGGTTTCGCGGTCCGCGAAGATCAACTTCTGAGAACCAGCATTCAAGGCTAAACCTCTTCGCTGTCCGCGGTGGTTCAGATTCAGCAAGCTACTATTCAAAGCCCAGTCAAGTTTTGCGGACCGCGGTCGTGTTTTCGCGGTCCGCGGTAGATCCTCAAGGGTAATTTTGTCTGAAAATTTGGCCGAGTATAAATAGACTATTTTGTAATTTTTTTCAGAGATCTGGGGAATTTTTAGAGCTGAAACTCATGCTTGTGCCTAGGGTTTTGTATTTTTAGCTTTGTTCTTGCTATTTTAACATGGGAATTTCAATTTTCATTGTTAATTATAGATTAATGGGTTCTTCTTATTCTCTATCTTTGGTTTCTACTTTGGTTATGAGTAGATAGACCCATTAGCTAGGGTTGTGGCTCAACCCTAGTGTGGGTATGTAATGGGTTTGTTAAATTAAGGTTGGGAAATTAGTGGGTGTTAGCTATTTAGGCTAATTTGGTGTTGTTATTGCTATAATTGGTGGTTGCAAACACTGATTAGCCCTTTCATGACTTGGGTCCTTCTTGAGAAAGAGGACTTGAGTCTAGAAAATTAGCCTAATAGGAAATTAGGGCATTATCAATAGATTGGTAGTCTCAATCAATTGGGTTGAACCCAGAAATGGTAAAACCCTGCTTGAGCCCTAATTAACGGGTTAAACCTCGAGAGAGTAATACCCTACCTAAGACTTACTTTCTTGCTTAAATGATATCTAATTGGTCTCGAGAGAGTCAATTTGGGTAATGCCAATCAGACTACCGAGAGGCATAGAGTGGGCACCTGAGTGCATTGGCTATAGCTGTATCCCTAGAGAATTCCCCGACCTTAGACTTGAAACCTGTTGCACATCCACCTAGGCAAAGGTCACGACCCTAGTGCCTTTATCAATATAAGAAAACACCAACAAAAACATCGCAATTATTAGTTAGTACAAAATCCTTAGAATTAATCTTAGTATAATTCAATCCAATATGTTTAGAAGTGTAATTAGTAACACCCCCCCTTTTAGCTCACTTAGACACTCACTCCCATATAAAGACTCTCTATGGATACGATCCCGACCTTCTCGGGTAAAATCTACACGACCCGTGCCTGCCTACTTATATAGTAGTGTTGGTGGGACGTGAACACACAACATAAAGAAGTGCAGGTGTAGAATCAATACAACCGACCCCATGTACTGAGTAAGTGCTGAGCCTAACCTCGGCGACGTAGTGACGAGGCTAGGACACGACAACAAATAACACATGTGCAATTCAATAATATAACAAGAAATAATGACAGGAAATAAGCAAGAAAATACAACATAGGGGGATAACATGCTGGGGATGAAGCGAAACAACTATCTGAAACAACAGAACAAGATAGCAGTTGAAATGTAAAAATAACAGCAGGAAGTACAGCTCTGAACAAGTAAATAGACAGAAACGGCACGGCATGTCCCCTCGTGCTATAACCTCACAATCACTCGGCACAGAATGTCCCCTCGTGCATAAATAATAATCACTCGGCACAGAATGTCCCCTCGTGCATAAACTCACAATCACTCGGCACGGAATGTCCCCTCGTGCATAAATAATAATCACTCGGCACAGAATGTCCCCTCGTGCATAAACTCACAATCACTCGGCACGGAATGTCCCCTCGTGCATAAATAATAATCACTCAGCACAAAATGTCCCCTCGTGCATAAATAATAATCACTCGGCACGGAATGTCCCCTCGTGCATAAATAATAATCACTCGGCACGGAATGTCTCCTCGTGCATAACCTCACAATAAATCGGCACGGAATGTCCCCTCGTGCATAGCATATGTAAAAGCAACAATTGATAGGAAAGACAATAATAAGAAACCTCAAATGTACAGAAATAATCAACAAGTATTCTACCGTCCTGGCAAGGGACTCAATTATAACCAATCTTACTCAGAGGTATAATTTTAACCAATGACCCTCAACCAGACGAATATAACAATCTACATCATGAAATCCCCTCAATGTATCACTTTCTGAATGACAATTAATTCTTTACACGGAGAATATCAAAGAATACTATATAAATCATCAAGTTCGACTCACGGGCATGCTCGACCACAACATATAGGTACGCGTCACCTCACCTATACGTTAGACATTGATTAACACATAGCAAATAAGACTCTATACCTATTCCCTCAAGCTAAGGTTAGGCCAAACACTTACCTCGGCTCCAAGAATGCAAATCAAGCCTCTAGCATTGCTTTTCCTCTCGAATCCGACTCCGAAACAATCGTATCTAGACATCATTGACTCAATAACATCAATAATTACTCAACAATTAAATTCCAAAGCCTAATTATAGATTTCCCAACATTCTTCCAAAAATTCCAAAATTTGACCCCGGGCCCGCTTGGTCCAAACACGAGGTTCGGACCAAAATCCGATCACCCATTCCCCCACGAGCCCGAATATGCAATTTGTTTTGAAACCCGACCCCAAAACGAGGTCAAATTCCCAAATATTCAAAAGCCCTAACTCTACCCCAAACCCCAATTTCTACCCTTTAATTCCATGATTTTAGGCCTAGAATCTAATGAATGTTGATGAAAATGGAGGAAAACGAGGTTAGAATTACTTACCTATGAAGCTATGGTGATGAAACTCTTCAAAAATGGCCCAAGGAGGTGTGGAGAAGAAGAAAGGGTGTGAAAAATTATGAAATCCAGTAATGAACCATTCTGTTTTTGACACTTAAAATAACTGGGCGAAAATGACCTTCGTGATCGCTACAGGTCCCCTGCGATCCTGGAGAGTACTGGGCTTAGACCTACGCGATCCCGAAGAATGGATTGTGATCGCGGAGAGTACCGGACAATGACCCTCGTGATCGCAACCATTCTTCGTGATCGCGTAGAGAGAAGAACGACCCAGCCCCCAGATCGCTTTAACTCTATGCCATCGCGTGAGGCCTCTCGCAGTCACGTAGAGCAATACCCTTAGGCTGCGCGATCGCGTCTCAGGCCCTGCGACCGCGTAGAGTTATTTCCCCACCCTAGCCACTTGAACATCATGATCGCGTGAATTGCACCGCGATCGCGAAGGGTAAATATCAGAACACCAGAACAACAACAAAACACCAAATTCTTCCTAAGTTTTGCACCCCGACGCCTACCCGAAACTCACCCAAGCCCTCGGGGCTCAAAACCAAATATACACACAACCTCTAAACCATCCTACAGACTTATTCGGGAAATCAAAACACCAATTTAACATCATAAACATCGAATTAAACCTAAAAAATCTATAGAAATCCTCAAATGATACCAACTAAGCCCAAGAAACTCCGAATCTATGTAGCTGAAGTGTTTCTAGGCCAATCTATGACTGTTGAAATCTTCTTGGGATCCACCTGAATACCCTCTGATGATACCACATGTCCTAGAAATGCAACCGAACTCAACTAGAACTCACACTTGGAAAATTTGGCATACAACTGACTATCCCTCAGAGTCTGGTGGACGACTCGAAGATGCTTCTCATGCTCCTCTCGGCTACGGGAGTATATCAATATATCATCAATGAAAACAATAACGAACGAGTCCAAATAAGGCTTGAACACTCGGTTTATCAACTCCATAACAGCAGCGGGGGCATTAGTCAACCCAAATGACATCACCAAGAACTCATAATGCCCATACCGAGTGTGAAAGGCTGTCTTAGGGACATCAGACGCCCTAATCCTCGGTTGATGGTAACCTGATCTCATATCTATCTTGGAAAACACGGTAGCACCCTAAAACTGGTCAAACATATCATCAATCCTCGGAAAAGTATACTTATTCTTAATAGTAACCTTGTTCAACTGTTAGTAGTCAATGCACATCCTCATTGAGCCATCTTTCTTCTTAACGAACAACACTGGGGCAGCCCAAGGAGAAACAGTAGGCCTAATGAAGCCTTTATCCAGCATATCCTGCAACTGATCCTTCAACTCCTTCAACTCTGACGAGGCCATACAATACGATGGAGTAGAAATGGGTTGAGTGCCCGGAGCCAACTCAATGCAAGAATCAATATCCCTATCGGGTGGCATACCCGGCAGGTCAGCAGGGAATACTTCTGGAAACTCATGAACCACGGGCACAGACTCCATAGGAGGAACCTCATCACTAGAATAACGAACATAGGCCAAATAGGCCAAACAACCCTTCTCGACCATGCGTTGAGCCTTTATATATGAAATAACTCTACCGGAAGAATGACTAGGAGTCCCTCTCCACTCCAAACGAGGTACTCCTGGTAGGGCCAAGGTCATTGTCTTGGCATGACAGTCCAAAATAGCATGATAGGGTGATAGCCAATCCATCCCCAAAATAACATCAAAGTCAACCATATCAAGGAGCAAAAGATCTACTTGAGTCTCCAGACCACCAATAACCACTAAGAATGAACGGTAGAGTAAATCTACCACAATAGAATCGCCCACCGGTGTAGACACATATACAGAAGTACTCAGGAAATCACGGGGCATACTCAGATAAGGGGCAAAATATGAAGACACAGGAGAATATAGACCCCGGATCAAATTATCCATTTTTAGTCTGAATCATGTCAAACTAAGTCCGTTTCTTACCAAATTTCACAGATAACTCATATAAAACATATTGAACCTGTTCCGGGCTCCGGAACCATAATACTGGCCTGATAACACAAGTTTCACATCAAATTTCATTTTCAAAAGTCTTTATATTTTTCAGAAAACAATTTTCTTTAAAAATTTGTTTCTCGGACTTAGGACCTCGGAATTCGATTCCGGGCATACGCCCAAGTCCCATATTTTCATACGGACCGTCCGGGACCGTCAAATCATAGGTCCAAGTCCGTTTACCAAAAATATAGACCAAAGTCAACTTTATTCAAATAATTATTGTAAATTCATCTTTTTATCAATTTTCCACATAAAGGTTTCCCGGCTACACACCCGGCCTGTGCAGGCACATCAAGGTGAGATAGACGAAAGCTCTTAGGGCCTCGGAATACAGATTTAGTTAAACTTATACGGGATGACCTTTTGGGTCATCACAATAATATCTATTTCTACCACACTCATTCTAATATAATATAGATAAAAATTTAAAAACTTTCTCAAATTCAAATAGGTTTTATTATACCTATGTAAGATCTTATTTTTCCGCTCGAATTTATTTAATTTTTTAACTTAATTGTAGTGACCTGACCGGTCATTTTGAGCTCTAGTGCGTCATCATCAGTTTGAGGTCATGAGCAGCTTTGTTTTAGGTATTATGACTCGTAGGCGTGGTCAGAGTTGAATTTTGGGAAGTTCGGTGTCAAATTGGAAGGAAAATTCTCATTTCGGAAGCCTTAAGTTGGAATGATTGACTAAGATTGGAATTTTGAGTAAACGACCTCCGAATTAGGATTTGAAGGTTCCAGCAAGATTTTATGATGATTTCGGACTTAGGCGTGTGTTCGGAATGGGTTTTGGATGACCCGGGAGCTTTTCGGCGCCCAATAGTGAAATAAGAGTGTCCTTAAGTTAATATTGTGGTTCGGTACGTTTTTGTGTTATCAAGGTCCGAACGGAATTCCGAGACCGGGAATAGTTTTGTTATGTCATTTATGACTTGCTTGCAAAATTTGGTGTCATTCCGAATAGTATAGGTCGGTTCGGCGCATTGTTAACGAATTCAAGATATTAAAGTTCTTAAGTTTGATTCTAGGGGTTTTGAGGTGTGATTCTGAGTTTTAGCATTGTTTTGGGTGTTCCGAAGGCTCGAGCAAGTCCCTAGGATGATTTGGGACTTGTTGGTACACTTGGTTTGAAGTTCCGAGAGCTCGGGTGAGTTTCGGGTAGGTCCCAGGATGTCTTTAGGCTTATAACATAGATGTTGCAGGTCAGAGAAGTCAAATCTCTGAACCCACCACCGAGGTCCGCGGTCCTTTTTGTTCTGACCGCGGTGGGGGCCTTCGTGGCCGCGGTCGTTTTTGTGCGGTCCGCGGTGGAGGAGCTGGACCACAAGTACGACTTCAGAGGCCTATATCTTTTGATATACAAGGAACTTTGAGATTCTTCACAATCGAAAGTTGTACCCGTTCGTGTCTAGTTTCCAGAAAGGTAAAGAAATCGTAATTTGGACATCTGTAGAGAATGTTATGGCCAAAATACTAAAGTATGTCACTGCAGTCATTTTTCTTTGTTTTCTTCACTTTTTCTTGTTTTTGCCAGTGAGGTCCGCGGTCGTTTTTGTGCGATCCGCGGTGGGGGCCTGAGAGGGATATAAATAAGTGGTATTTTCAATTATTTTTAATTTTTCAAAACCCTAAAAACATAGAGGCGATTTTCCAAACACTCTTTCTTCTCCAAAACATTTGTAAGTGATTTCTAACTCATTTTCTTTACTCCTTAACTTCTTTTTACAAGATTTCATCCTAGAATCTAGGGTTTTTATGGTGAAATTGAGAATTTTGGGTAAAACATAAGAATATTGAAATTTGGGGATTTAGACCTCAAATTGAGGTCGGATTCCAAAACCATTTATATATCCGGGCTCAGGGGCGAATGGGTAATCAGGTTTTGGTCAGAATTTCGGGTTTGGACTTAGCGGGCCTGGGTTCAATCTTTGAATTTTTGGGGGAAAACTTTAGAAAACTCACTTCCATGCATTAGAATTGATTCATTTAGCATTTTTTTGATATAATTAAGTAACTTGTGGCTAGTTTCGAGCCTTGGGAGACGAGTTTGGAGTTTCGGGTGCATTCTTGACCTGAAGAGTAGGATCGACACGAGGTAAGTCTCCGTTATAACTTTGTGAGGGGGAAGTGTCCCCATAGGTGAACTAATTAATTATGTGCTATTCTTTGCGGGGGCTAAGTACGCACGAGGTGACGGGGGTCCATGCGTAGCTACTAATATGCGATGTCCAGGTAGTCTAGGACCTACTAGCATGCTTTACTTGTTGTACTTGTGACCTTGTCAATAAAATATCATGTGATGATTTCAATTAGTATCTAAATCTCTGAGAAGGATAGAGTTTACTTTTCTTAATCACCTAGAAGGAGAATTGATTCTTCCTTGGATAATTGTGTTTCGGATAAATCTATAGAGTTTGAACCCTGTCGATATTGGCAAGTAAATCTCCAAAAAGGTTTTAAATACTATTCTCATGTTTATTAAAAGGAGAATTTTATCACTTCATTGAACAACTAATTTTACTGATAAAAATGTGGTTTATTGGTGTGAATGTGTGTAACTTTGGGTGCCTGAGTTGCATGTATGATTCGCGAACAGGATGACCTTGTATTTATGTATATTTATACGGGGACCCGAGTCACAGGTATGATTCGCGAGCAGGGTAGCCCTAGTATTATGTTAACCGCACCGCATGTTCGATTCGCGAGCGGGGCAGATAGATGCATCTATAGTTCGGGTCGTTCGACCCTCGGCAGTGCATATTTTATTATTGATTGGTCCGCGCCATTCGACCCTCGGCACTCTCTTGCGTATGATAATTGCTGCGTATTTCCTGTAATTGTTACTTATAATTGGCCTAAGAAGTTTTAAGTTTCCAACTGAAATGACGGAGGTTTAATGTGTTAAATGTGAAAGAAGTTGATATTTCTTAACCCTGATTAATATTAAATTGCCTATGATACTCATGCTTAGGATCTCACTGAATTATACTAAACTAACTTATAGCAAGTGTCAAATTCGACCTCTCGTCACTACCTCTATGAGGTTAGGCGAGATAGTTACTGAGTACACGTTGTTTTCGTACTCATACTACACTTGCTGTGCATTTTTATTGCATAGGTACTTTCACCGCGATGTGGCCATCATTGGAGACTTCGGTGAGCTGCATTATCCGGAGGTGACCTACAGCCGACAGAGTCTTCCTCTATGTATTGTATTTTCATTTTTAAATTCCTTGTCCATTGGTATTTCGGACAAGCTTTGTTGTGTTTGTAAAATTCTTAGAAATTGCTCATGTACTTGTGTCACCGGGTTTTGGGATGTGTTGGGATTTTATTTAATAAATTGAATGGTTTACCTGTCGTGTTTATTTAATAAATTTTTATTCTCTCATTGGGTTGTAAGTGAAAGGTAACGATTCCCAAAATGTTAAACAAGAATTTATTTCAACTAATTGATGGTTGGCTTGCCTGACGGGGGTGTCCGGCGCCATCACGACCTTAATAAATTTTTGGGTCGTGATAACATGGTATCAGAGCACTAGGTTCCCTTAGGTTTCACGATTCAGGAGCAAGTCTATTAGAGTCCTGCGGATCGGTACTGAGACGTCTGTACTTATTTTCGAGAGGCTACAAGGCTGCTAGGAGTACTTCCCTTTTTGATTCCTCATCGTGCGGTTTGATTCCTTTAAGGCTTATGCCTATGTTTCTTCCTACTCAATCTTACGCGTCGCGAAGCGCTTGCTATGAATCAGGAATTTGTGGAATTGAAATGGTGCTACGAATAGGGTGCATAATTTGTTGGGGCTGTTGTTGTAGCCCTGCAGAAGGATAATATGTTGTTTCAGCTCAGTAGATGTGTTTCTGAGAGCCTTAAGGCTATGCTCAGGTAGTGATGATGCTTACGATTGGTTATCGCGCGATATGGATGTGATGGTAGGATGCTTGCCCATATGTAGGGGCAATGAATGACTTGAAAGGAGGTCTTCTCAGAGCGTGATTTTGAGATTTCAACATTTTAGTTCCGGCGGAGAAAGGCCATTGAACTATAAATGGTCAGGTCTTGGATTGATAAAGTAATAAGACTTGGTGTTATCAAGCGAGGTGGAGTTTTCCTCTGTGATGTGGTATCGCTGATTTTGATCGAGTAGAATGTGTTTAGTTCGTCGGTGCTATGGTTTCTTTGGTTGCTAGGGTAAGAGTATTGTGAAGAAGTATTGAAGAAGCGGCTGTCAGAGACCGTGAGGTGTGGTGGTTCAGTATTGGATAAGTATTGATAATGAATGCAGCTCGAGTAAGATGATCTTCGAAGAGTTTAAAGTCGTGGTGAACTACTGGTTTAAGAGCTACAGAGAATGATATTGAATTAAGGCAGCTATTGGGCAGCATACGATGAAGGAAGATGTGTGAGAAGTGCTAGGCAGTGGTTCCATTTCTAGGAGGACAGGTGTAAGAAGCGGAAGTGGAGTAGTCGCGTAGAGGGGGATTTAAACCAAAGTGGGAGAGTGGCAGCATAGTGGTGAATTATAAAAATATTGTAGCACATTTAGTAGATGTCCATGAGGAGCGACGGACTGGTAAAGTTTGTGAATGAGAACAGGCTTAGGATAGGATATTGATGTTTTAGCGAGTGTGAAGCATAACGTCATTGGTAGGTGTCAGTTGGTGATTTCCACAGGTGGGTTATCTCCTATGAGTAGGTTAGCAGTTGTGTGGTTGGCAATTTTCTGCGAGGAATTCTAGTGGCTATTCGGTAGAAGGGAGAATATGTGAATGATGCTAGAGAATTTGAGTATTCAGGAAGTGCTAACAGGAGAATTTAGAAGACCTTGATGTATTGGTTGAGCAAGGTCATATCAGCAATGAAGAAAGAATTTCGGTGGGGTCTAGAGTAGTGCAAGGAGTAGCTTCGGGCTAAGTGGGGGAGTCCCACCGCCTGCAGTTGGGTTGTAGGATTGTCTTCTCATGGGTTGCGTATTGTCGGCGTAATGGCAAGTTATTACAGCTAAGGAATAAAGTGGTAATTGAGCATGGGATTTGAGGAATATGTGCAAAAGTTGGTCCTGTTGGACCAGGGATAGGTTTTGGGAGATTCAAAATTTATGCTTAATGCATAGGCGAGTTATTAGGGTAGTAACTCAGTCACGTGCTTCATTGAAAGGTTGTTCGTGTACTAGAAGAGCCTTTAATTTGATTATATTCGGGGCCAAGTCAGAGTGGGTGACTCTCAATAGTGGTCCTAATGAATTCGAAAGTTAAGAATGCGGTGTTTAAGGGGTTCAGGCAGCAGTATGGTTAAGAAACGAGCTTCGTAGCGGAATTTCTGAGAAGGGAAAATGGTTGGAGTGTTCTATGTTATTTCCAGTGTGCAGGATAGTATTGGAGGAGTGAGAGATATAAACTCCGGATTTGGGAAAAGATTATTGGATGAGTATATCAGTCAAAGATGTGAACGCGCACAAGAAGGGTTTGAGACGGTTTGTGGGATTAAGACAACATGGCCTCGTGAATCAAGGCCACTTGGGATGAGTGAGGATTGAGTTTGTTATGAGTTGAATGGGGTTACTATTGTTTCTGAGGCGGTTAAGGATGATTAAAAGAAGATAGTTTGGTTAGCCATGGTTGGAATGGCACATGTGCGGCAGTGATCAGTTTCGTCAGTGAGATTAAATTATGCATGTGGTTGGTGTCGGTGTATGCGAATCTTGTCCGCCGCCGTAATAGATCATAATTAAAAGCATTTAATTATTATGGCTTGTCAAGTGTAGGTGGATCCCGGAAGGATCATGGGGGTATAGACTATCCCCTGAGGATTTGCCTATTTTGTGATTCTGATAAGTCACTCGTGAGTTGTTATGATTCTCTTGAATTGAGGTAAGAAAAAGGTTTCTATATGATGGAGTGTTCACCTTATTAATGGTTCAGGAGTTATGATGGTATTCTTGCGCCATCTCATATTGGCATGTTAGGTGTAGTAAACGGTATGTACCAGGAAGTAAGGATCGAGATTGAGGTTCGGTGTTAAATGGTATATAAATATGTCAATGCATGCTCAAAGTATGGAAATTCTCCTACTTATTTAGAAAATTCATTATTCTTGAAGAAATCTCAAAATACACCCCCGGGCCCACATGTTCGAATTCCGGAAATTTTCGAAGATAACACTCACCCATAGTCTAAGGATCAATAATATATAATTTTTGTATGAATTCATGGTATAAAGGTGGTGAAATTCCCTAAAGTTCATCAACCCTAGATTTTCACTCTAACCCCTTTGATTTCCACTAATTAGATGTTAATCTACCTAAGTTTTGATGTAATAATCCAACATTTAAATGGAAATTATTTACCTCTTAGTAGCTAGGCCGAATACCCTCTTGAAAGCCCTCAAAATCGCCAATGGAGGAGAAGAAATGGTGAAAAATGGTTATGTCCCGTATTAAATGAGCTCACTGCCTTTAGTTATCTCGCAACTGCGGCTCTAGGACCTCACCTGCGGTCTCGCACCTGCGAGCCAAAGGTCGCACTTTCGGAAGTGGCCTAGGAGGCCTGGGGCCGCACCTGCGGAGGAAGTCCCACACCAGCGGGTCCGCGCATGCGGAAGGAGGTCCGCACCTGTAGTTTGGACCAGCTCCCTTGGGGGTCGCACCTGCGGAGCCTTGACCGCAGGGGAGGTCTCGCACCTGCGACCTGGGCAACCGCACCTGCGGTCACACCTGATCTGGTGCACCAACAGCTGAAGCTACTGGTTTTTGGCTCCGTTTAATGTCCGGGAGGCACCTGGGCCCACCCTAGCCCCCATGTAATTATACCAACAAGTACTAAATAATATTATGGACTCGCTCGAGCCTTCGGAACACCCAAAACAATGCTAAAACTAAAAATCACCTCTCAAAACCCCTAGAATCAAACTTAAGAATTTCTAAGTTCTTGAATTCGGTTTCAATGCGCCGAACCGACCTATACCACTCGGAATGACACCAAATTTTGCAGGAAAGTCATGAATGACATGTCGGAACTATTCTCGGTCTCGGAATTCCGTTCGGACCTCGATAACATAAAATCACGTTCCAAACAAAATTTCAAACTTAAGGAAACTCTATTTCGCTATTTGGCGTCGAAACGCTCCTGGGTCATCCAAAACCCATTCCGGACATACGTACAAGTCCGAAATAAGCATAAGAAGCTACTGGAATCGTCGAAACTCGATTCCGAGGTCATTTACTAAAATGTTGACCGAAGTCAAACTTGGCTTTAAAAGCCAACCTTAAGGAACCAAGTGTTCCTATACTATTCTAAACACTTCCAAATCCCGAACCACCCATCCCCGCAAGTCACAAATCACGATAAGCTACTACGGGAAGCCTTATTTAATGGAACAAGGTCCGAATATGCAAAACGACCGGTCGGGTCGTTACACGAAAGTTGTAGCCCTTCGTGTCTAGTTTACAGAAAGGTAAAGAAATCGCAATTTGGACATCTGTAGAGAAAGTTATGGCCAACATACTAAAGCATATCACTGCAGTCATTTTTATTTATTTTCTTCACTTTTTCTTGTTTTTGCCAGCGAGGTCCGCGGTCGTTTTTGTGCGATCCGCGGTGGGGGCCTGAGAGGGGTATAAATAAGTGGGAGGGGGTCACTGATGTTCTCTGCGATCGCAATGTATGTTCCGCGATCGCATAGGCTAATGGGTGGTCCAGGGGTCTAGGGTGATTTGGTCAGTGCGGTCGCGTGTGGGGTGCTGCGATCGCATAGGGTGGGGGCCATAGGTTCTGCCATCGCGTACGGTTATCACCAGGTCCTCTTCTGCAATCGCAACTGTTCTTCTGCGATCGCATAACACAAATTTGTTCAGTCATTTTAAAATACCAAAAATAGAACCTTATACATGAATTCCTAAATTTCAGTCTTCTCCTCCATCCCCAACCCCCATTGACGAGCCTTAAACCAATTCTTCCTCCATAGCCTCTTGGGTAAGCTTCCTAACATCGATTTCTCCCATTTTACTTCCATAATCACTAAAAATCTAGGCCAAAAATCATAAAATCAAGTAGAAATTAAGGGTTTTGGGTAGAGTTAGGGCTTATGGGATTTTGGGTGATTCAACCTCAATTTGGGGTCGGATCGTGAAACAAATCATATATTTGAACTCGTGGGGTTATGGGTGATCGTGTTTTGGTTCGAGCCTCGTGTTTTGACCAAGCGGGCCCAGGGTCGAATTTTGATATTTTTGGATGAATGCTAGAAATTGAATATCTTGGATATGGGATTGTGTTATTGAGTCTTTATTGATATTATTGAATTAATCATGCCTAGATATCGTTGTTTCGGAGTCGGATTATAAAGGAAAGACGGTCTTAGAGGGTTGATTGCTATACTTTGGACCGAGGTAAGTGTCTTGCCTAACTTTTGTGAGGGATTAGGTATTGTATATTATATCTTATGTGTTTATCATGTTCAATGTATAGGTGAGGTGACGAGTACCTATACATTGTGAGTCAAGCAAGCCCGTGAGTCTGTTTTTGATACTTCAGTTATTTCTTCAATGTTCATCATACTATGTANCCACTATGCTGTATTCCTTACCATACACATTGTCTTGCATTGGTGAGGAAGAGTGTAAAGCACGAAGGGTGATGTCGTGCCATGTTTTTACATTGATTACATCATGTCATGCATAGTGAGGAAGAGAGTAAAAGCACGAAGGGTAATGCCGTGCCATGTTTACATTTATTGAAAGCACAAAAGTTAATGTCGTGCCATGATTACATTGATTACAACATACATTGCATTGGTGAGGAAGAGAGTAAAAGCACGAAGGGTGATGCCGTGCCATGTTTATATTTATTGAAAACACGAAGGTTAATGCCCTGACATGATTACATTGATTACAACATACATTACATTGGTGAGGAAGAAAGTAAAAGCACGAAGGGTGGTGTCGTTCCATTGTTATCATTTAGACATGTCATTCATACCTTATCAGTTTTCGGTAAATTGTTTCTTTTATTACTTGCTGTTAATTAACTGCTCTATATTATTGTTTTTCCCTTTATCTTCTCCCGTTCCCCGTATATGACTGTTATTCTTCCTTGCTTTGTTGTCTGTATTCAGTGTTGTAGAATAGGACAGGTGAACGTTATTTTCTAAGTCTAGCCTCGTCACTACTTCGGTCGAGGTTAGACTCGGCACTTACTTAGTACATAGGGTCGGTTGTACTGATACTACACTGCACTTTTCTATGTTCTGCAGATCCCGCTTCCGGACCCCGTGGACCGCTCTGAGGGAGTCACCTTCAGTTCACATCGAGCTTCAAGGTATACCACTGTCGTTTGTGGACCCTGGAGTCTCTCCTGCTATTAGTATCCTATTGTCTTATTTTTCCTTCCGTTCTAAAGACCATATTGTATTTCCTTTCAGACTTGTATTTAGTATTCTTAAGACAGTCCGTGAGGTTGTGACACCCCGGTTTTGGGATTTTGCGATGTTGTTATCTTTACCATTTTATTATGCATTTTTTGGAGTATTATTAAACTTCTACTGTAAAACATTTGAAGTGGTTCTGGTTATCTCAGTAAAGGTTTGAAAGAATATTGCTTTATAACTGTTAAGTTGTTTTAGAAATGTCAAGGTGTTGTGTACGTTGGCTTTTCTAGCGGGTTCAACGTTAGACATAGTCACGACCTGAAAGGTGGGATTTTGGGTCGTGACAAGTTGGTATTAGAGCTCTAGGTTGCTTAGGTCTCACAACTCACGGACAAACTCTGTAGAGTCTGAGAGATCGGTACGGAGACGTCTGTATTTATCCCCCAGAGGCTGCAAAGTTAGGATAACTCCACATTTCTTCATTCTCTGTCGTGCGATATACATTCTGAGTATTGATTGAGTTCCATTCTACTTTCTCGCAGATGGCGAGGACCCGTTTTCCCTTGGTTCCTCTCAGCAGCCCGACACTCCATGTATAGCTCCTACGAGGGGTCGAGGTCAAGGACCAGGCCGTGCTAGAGGCCGAGGATGGAGCAGGGCTCAGCCTAGAGCAACAGCCCCAATGGAGGACCCTCAGGTCAAGTCTAACGAGGAGGTCCCAGTTCCGGCAGTCTCAGTTGGACCAACGCAGGTCCCAGAGGGGTTCATAGCTACCCTAGTGCTTCAGGACACTCTAGTCCGCTTGGTAGTACTTATGGAGAGTGTGACTCAGGCCGGTCTTCTTCCTACTACACCAGCTGGATCTCAAGCTGGGGGAGGGACCCAGACTCCTGTTATTCATACCCCAGAGCAGGTTGCCACTCAGTTTCAGACTCCAGCACCTCAGACAGCTGGAGTAGCTCAACCGGGTATTGTGGCACCTGCAGCCAAGGGTGCAGCTATGTCAGCAGATGCTCTATGGAGATTGGACAGATTCACCAAGTTATTCACTGCGACTTTTACTCGTGCACTGTCAGAGGACCCACAGGATTACTTGGACTGCTGCCACGAGGTTCTTCGGAACATGGGTATAATGGAGTCCAATGAAGTTAACTTCGCTACTTTTTGACAATCTGGCGAAGCCAAGACTTGGTGGAGGGACTACTGCTTAGCCAGACCAGCTAGGTCTGCATCTTTGACTTGGGCTCAGTTCACAGAGGTATTTTTGGCGAAGTTCCTTCCCATTACTCAGCGAGAGGATCTTTGGAGGCAGTTTGAGCGCCTCCAACAAGGATCTATGTATGTTACTCAGTACAAGACCAGGTTAATCGCTCTAGCCAGGCATGCATTGATGATACTCCCCACTGATCAGGAGAGAGTTCAAAGGTTCATTGAGGTTTAATTCCTTGATTTTGATGATGTTTTTGTGATTTAAATGCTGGAATAAGTCTGTAGGATGGTTTGGGAGTCGTGTGTGTTTTTGGTTTTGAGACCCGAGGGCTCGTGTGAGTTCCGTGTAGCTAACGGGGTGTAAAAGTCATGAAAAATCTGGTGTTTAACTGATTTTCTGGTGTCTGTCAATTTTTTCAGTGCGATCACATTAGTAGCTCTGCGATCGCATAGAGAAAGGCTGGGAGGGGGTCACTGATGTTCTCTACGATCGCAATGTATGTTCCGCGATCGCATAGGCTACTGGGTGGTCCAGGGGTCTGGGGCGATTTGGTCAGTGCGGTCGCGTGTGGGGTGCTGCGATCGCATAGGGTGGGGGCCATAGGTTCTGCGATCGCGTAGGACTTTCTGCAATCACGTAGGGTTATCACCAGGTCCTCTTCTACGA
Organism: Nicotiana undulata; assembly: GCA_005239495.1. Lineage (NCBI taxonomy): Eukaryota > Viridiplantae > Streptophyta > Magnoliopsida > Solanales > Solanaceae > Nicotiana > Nicotiana undulata. The sequence continues at coordinate 14,215 of ML277186.1, read as the reverse complement.
TCGCAACTGTTTTTCTGCGATCGCAGAGCACAAATTCGTTCAGTCATTTTAAAATACCAAAAATAGAACCTTATACGGGAATTTCTAAATTCAGACTTCTCCTCCATCCCCAACCCCCATTGACGAGCCTTAAACCAATTCTTCCTCCATAGCCTCTTGGGTAAGCTTCCTAACATCGATTTCTCCCATTTTACTTCCATAATCACTAGAAATCTAGGCCTAAAATCATAAAATCAAGTAGAAATTAAGGGTTTTGGGTAGAGTTAGGGCTTATTGGATTTTGGGTGATTCAACCTCAATTTGGGGTCGGATCGTGAAACAAATCATATATTTGAACTTGTGGGGTTATGGGTGATCGTGTTTTGGTTCGAGCCTCGTGTTTGGACCAAGCGGGCCCGGGGTCGAATTTTGGTATTTTTGGATGAATGCTAGAAATTGAATATCTAGGCTATGGGATTGTGTTATTGAGTCTTTATTGATATTATTGAATTAATAATGCCTAGATCTCGTTGTTTCGAAGTCGGATTATAAAGGAAAGACGGTCTTAGAGGGTTGATTGCTATACTTTGGACCGAGGTAAGTGTCTTGCCTAACTTTTGTCAGGGATTAGGTATTGTATGTTATGTGTTTATCATGTTCAATGTATAGGTGAGGTGACGGGTACCTATACATTGTGAGTCAAGCATGCCCGTGAGTCTATTTTTGAAAACTTCAGTTATTTCTTCAATGTTCATGATACTATGTAATTGCCTCTACTTAAGAAGTTGATTGTGGTTGATGTACTGGTTGTAAAGATTACGAAATGTTGGTTCAATTGAGGATCCAAGTATACAATATATATATTAAGTTGTTTGGTTATAGCTAAGACCCTTGTCGGGCATTTATTGAGATATTGACTGATATTTTCCCCTTGCCGGGTGGTTTGAACTGTATATTTCCACTATGCTATATTCCTTACCATACATATTGTCTTTTATTGGTGAGGAAGAGATTAAAGCACGAAGGGTGAAGTCGTGCCATGCTTTTACATTGATTACATCATGTCATGCATAGTGAGGAAGAGAGTAAAAACACGAAGGGTAATGCCGTGCCATGTTTACATTTATTGAAAGCACGAAGGTTAATGTCGTGCCATGATTACATTGATTACAAAATACATTGCATTGGTGAGGAAGAGAGTAAAAGAACGAAAGATGATGTCGTGCCATGTTTCAATTTATTGAAAGCACGAAGGTTAATGTCGTGCCATGATTACATTGATTACAAAATACATTGCATTGGTGAGGAAGAGAGTAAAAGAACGAAAGATGATGTCGTGCCATGTTTAAATTTATTGAAAGCACGAAGGTTAATGTCGTGCCATGATTACATTGATTACAACATACATTAGATTGGTGAGGAAGAGAGTAAAAGCACGAAGGGTGATGCCGTGCCATGTTTATATTTATTGAAAACACGAAGGTTAATGCCCTGACATGATTACATTGATTACAACATACATTAGATTGGTGAGGAAGAGAGTAAAAGCACGAAGGGTGGTGCCGTGCCATTGTTATCATTTAGACATGTCATTCATACCTTATCAGTTTTCGGTACAATCTTTCTTTTCTTACTTGATGTTAATTAACTGCTCTATCTTATTGTTCTTCCTTTTATCTGCTCTTGTTCCCCGTATATGACTGTTATTCTTCCTTGCTTTGTTGTCTGTATTCGGTGTTGTATAATAGGAAAGGTGAACGTTATTTGCTAAGTCTAGTCTCATTACTACTTCGGCCGAGGTTAGGCTCAGCACTTACTCAGTACATGGGGTCGGTTGTACTGATACTACACTGCACTTTTCTATGTTGTGCAGATCCCGCTTCCGGACCCCGTGGTCCGCTCTGAGGGAGTCACCTTCGGTTCACATCGAGCTTCAAGGTATACCACTGGCGTTTGTGGACCGTGGAGTCTCTCCTGCTATTAGTATCCGATTGTCTTATTTTTCCTTCCGTTCTAAAGACAATATTGTATTTCCTTTCAGACTTGTATTTAGTATTCTTATAGACAGTCCATGAGATTGTGACACCCCAATTTTGGGATTTTGCGATATTGTTATCTTTACAATTTTATTATGCATTTTTCGTAGTATTATCAAACTTCTACTGTAAAACATTTGAAGTGGTTCTGGTTATTTCAGTAAAGGTTTGAAAGAATATTTCTTTATTACTGTTAAGTTGTTTTAGAAATGTCAAGGTGTTGTGTACGTTGGCTTGTCTAGCGGGTTCAACGTTAGACGTATTCACGGCCTGAAAGGTGGAATTTTGGGTCGTGACAAGTTGGTATCAGAGATCTAGGTTGCTTAGGTCTCACAACTCACGGACAAACTTGGTAGAGTGTGAGGGATCGGTACAAAGACGTCTGTATTTATCCCCTAGAGGCTGAAAAGTTAGGATAACTCCACATTTCTTCATTCTCTGTCGTGCGATATACATTATGAGTACTGATTGAGTTCCATTCTACTCTCTCGCAGATGGCGAGGACCCGTTCTTCCCTTGGTTCCTCTCAGCAGCCCGACACTCCTGCTATAGCTCATACGAGGGGTCGAGGTCGAGGACCAGGCCGTGCTAGAGGCCGAGGCCGGGGCAGGGCTCAGCCTAGAGCAGCAGCCCCAATGGAGGACCCTCAGGTCAAGTCTAACGAGGAGGTCCCAGTTCCGGCAGTCCCAGTTTGACCAGCACAGGTCCCAGAGGGGTTCATAGCTACCCTAGTGCTTCAGGACGCTCTAGTCCGCTTGGTAGTACTTATGGAGAGTGTGACTCAGGCCGGTCTTCTTCCTACTACACCAGCTGGATCTTAGGCTTGGGGAGGGACCCAGACTCCTGTTATTCATACCCCAGAGCAGGTTGCCACTCAGTTTCAGACTCCAGCACCTCAGACAACTGGAGTAGCTCAATCGGGTATTGTGGCACCAGCAGCCGAGGGTGCAGCTATGTCAGAAGATGCTCTATGGAGATTGGACAGATTCACCAAGTTATTCACTGCGACTTTTACTGGTGCACCGTCAGAGGACCCACAGGATTACTTGGACTGCTGCCACGAAGTTTTTCGGAACATGGGTATAGTGGAGTCCAATGGAGTTGACTTCGCTACTTTTCGACTATCTGGCGAAGCCAAGACTTGGTGGAGGGACTACTGCTTAGCCAGACCAGCTGGGTCTGCATCTTTGACTTCGGCTCAGTTCACAGAGGTTTTGGGGAAGTTCCTTCCCATTACTCAGCGAGAGGGTTTTAGGAGGCAATTTGAGCGCCTCCAGCAAGGATCTATGTCTGTTACTCAGTACGAGACCAGGTTCATCGCTCTAGCCAAGCATGCATTGATGATACTCCCCACTGATCGGGAGAGAGTTCGAAGGTTCATTGAGGTTTAATTCCTTGATTTTGATGATGTTTTGGTGATTTAAATGCTGGAATAAGTCCGTAGGATGGTTTGGGAGTCGTGTGTGTTTTTGGTTTTGAGACCCGAGGGCTCGGGTAAGTTCAGGGTAGCTAACGGGGTGTAAAGGTCATGAAAAATCTGGTGTTTAACTGATTTTTTGGTGTCTGTCAATTTGTTCAGTGCGATCGCATTAGTAGCTCTGCGATCGCATAGAGTAAGACTGGGAGGGGGTCAGTGATGTTCTCTGTGATCGCAATGTATGTTCCGCGATCGCATATGCTACTGTGGTCCAGGGGTCTGGGGTGATTTGGTCAGTGCGGTCGCGTGTGGGGTGATGTGATCGCATAGGGTGGGGCCATAGGCTATGCGATCGCGTAGGACTTTCTGCGTTCGCGTAGGGTTATCACCAGGTCCTCTTCTACGATCGCAGAGCACAAATTCGTTCAGTCATTTTAAAATACCAAAAATAGAACCTTATACGGGAATTTCTAAATTCAGTCTTCTCCTCCATCCCCAACCCCCATTAACGAGCCTTAAACCAATTCTTCCTCCACAGCCTCTTGGGTAAGCTTCCTAACATCGATTTCTCCCATTTTACTTCCATAATCACTAGAAATCTAGGCCTAAAATCATAAAATCAAGTAGAAATTAAGGGTTTTGGGTAGAGTTAGGGCTTATGGGATTTTGGGTGATTCAACCTCAATTTGGGGTCGGATCGTGAAACAAATCATATATTTGAACTCGTGGGGTTATGGGTGATCGTGTTTTGGTTCGAGCCTCGTGTTTGGACCTAGAGGGCCCGGGGTCGAATTTTGGTATTTTTGGACGAATGTTAGAAATTGAATATCTAGGCTATGGGATTGTTTTATTGAGTCTTTATTGATATTATTGAATTAATCATGCCTAGATATTGTTGTTTCGAAATTGGATTATAAAGGAAAGACGGTCTTAGAGGGTTGATTGTTATACTTTGGACCGGGGTAAGTGGCTTGCCTAACTTTAGTGAGGGATTAGGTATTGTATGTTATGTGTTATGTGTTCATCATGTTCAATGTATAGGTGAGGTGACGAGTACCTATACATTGTGAGTCAAGCATGCCCGTGAGTCTATTTTGATAAAACTTCAGTTATTTCTTCAATGTTCATCATACTATGTAATTGCCTCTACTTAAGAAGTTGATTGTGGTTGATGTACTGCTTGTATAGATTATGAAATGTTGGTTCAATTGAGGATCCAAGTATACAATATATATATTGAGTTGTTTGGTTATAGCTGAGACCTTTGTCGGGAATTTATTGAGATATTGACTGATATTTTCCCCTTGCCGGGTGGTTTGAACTGTATATTTCCACTATGTTGTATTCCTTACCATACACATTGTCTTGCATTGGTGAGGAAGAGTGTAAAGCACGAAGGGTGATGTCGTGCCATGTTTTTACATTGATTACATCATGTCATGCATAGTGAGGAAGAGAGTAAAAACACGAAGGGTGATGCCGTGCCATGTTTACATTTATTGAAAGCACGAAGGTTAATGTCGTGCCATGATTACATTGATTACAACATACATTGCATTGGTGAGGAAGAGAGTAAAAGCACGAAAGATGATGTCGTGCCATGTTTAAATTTATTGAAAGAACGAAGGTTAATGTCGTGCCATGATTACATTGATTACAACATACATTGCATTGGTGAGGAAGAGAGTAAAAGCACGAAGGTTGACGTAGTGGCATGTTTATATTTATTGAAAACACGAAGGCTAATGCCCTGACATGATTACATTGATTACAACATACATTGCATTGGCGAGGAAGAGAGCAAAAGCACGAAGGGTGGTGTCGTTCCATTGTTATCATTAGACATGTCATTCATACCTTATCAGTTTTCGGTAAATTGTTTCTTTTCTTACTTGATGTTAATTAACTGCTCTATCTTATTGTTTTTCCCTTTATCTACTCCCGTTCCCCGTATATGACTGTTATTCTTCCTTGCTTTGTTTTCTGTATTCGGTGTTGTAGAATAGGACAGGTGAACGTTATTTGCTAAGTCTAGCTTCGTCATTACTTCGGCCGAGGTTAGGCTCGGCACTTACTTAGTACATGGGGTTGGTTTTACTGATAGTACACTGCACTTCTCTATGTTGTGCAGATCACGCTTCCGGACCCCGTGGACCGCTCTGAGGGAGTCACCTTCAGTTCACATAGAGCTTCAAGGTATACCACTGGCGTTTGTGGATCCTGGAGTCTCTCTTGCTATTAGTATCCTATTGTCTTATTTCTCCTTCCATTCTAAAGACAATATTGTATTTCTGTTCAGACTTGTATTTAGTATTCTTATAGACAGTCCGTGAGGTTGTGACACCCCGATTTTGGGATTTTGCGATGTTGTTATCTTTACCATTTCATTATGCATTTTTCGGAGTACTATTAAATTTCTAATGTAAAACTTTTGAAGTGGTTCTGGTTATTTCAGTAAAGGTTTGTAAGAATATTGCTTTATTATTGTTAAGTTGTTTTAGAAATGTCAAGGTATTGTGTACGTTGGCTTGTCTAGCGGGTTCAACGTAAGACGCAGTCACGACCTGAAAGGTGGGATTTTTGGTTGTGACAAGTTGGTATCAGAGCTCTAGGTTGCTTAGGTCTCACAACTCACGGACAAACTTGGTAGAGTGTGAGGGATCGGTACAGAGACGTCTGTATTTATCCCCCAGAGGCTGAAAAGTTAGGATAACTCCACATTTCTTCATTCTCTGTCGTGCGATATAAATTCTGAGTACTGATCGAGTTTCCATTCTACTCTCTCGCAGATGGCGAGGACGCGTGCTTCCCTTGGTTCCGCTCAGCAGCCCGACACTCCTGCTACAGCTCCTACGAGGGGTCGAGGTCGAGGACGAGGCCGGGCTAGAGGCCGAGGCCGGGGTAGGGCTCATCCTAGAGCAGCAACCCCAGTGGAGGACCCTCAGGTCGAGTCTAACGAGGAGGTCCCAGTTCCGGCAGTCCCAGTTGGACCAGCGCAGGTCCCAGAGGGGTTCATAGCTACCCTAGTGCTTCAGCACGCTCTAGTCCGCTTGGTAGTACTTATGGAGAGTGTGGCTCAGGCCGGTCTTCTTCCTACTACACCAGCTGGATCTCAGGCTGGGGGAGCGACCCAGACTCCTGTTATTCATACCCCAGAGCAGGTTGCCATTCAGTTTCAGACTCCAGCTCCTCAGACAGCTGGAGTAGCTCAGTCGGGTATTGTGGCACCGGCAGTCGAGGGTGCAGCTATGTCAGCAGATGCTCTATGGAGATTGGACAGATTCACCATGTTATTCACTGCGACTTTTACTGGTGCACCGTTAGAGGGCCCACAGGATTACTTGGACTGCTGCCACGAGGTTCTTCGGAACATGGGTATAGTGGAGTCCAATAGAGTTGACTTCGCTACTTTTCGACTATCTGGCGCAGCCAAGACTTGGTGGAGGGACTACTGCTTAGCCATACCAGGTGGGTCTGCATCTTTGACTTGGGCTCAGTTCACAGAGGTATTATTTGGGAAGTTCCTTCCCATTGCTCAGCGAGAGGATCTTAGGAGGCAGTTTGAGCGCCTCCAGCAGGGATCGATGTCTGTTACTCAGTACGAGACTAGGTTCATCGCTCTAGCCAGGCATACATTGATGATACTCCCCACTGATCGGGAGAGAGTTTGAAGGTTCATTTAGGTTTAATTCCTTGATTTTGATGATGTTTTGGTGATTTAAATGCTGGAATAAGTCCGTAGGATTGTTTGGGAGTCGTGTGTGTTTTTGGTTTTGAGACCCGAGGGCTCGGGTGAGTTCCGGGTAGCTAACGGGGTATAAAAGTCATGAAAAATATGGTGTTTAACTGATTTTCTAATGTCTGTCAATTTGTTCAGTGCGATCACATTACTAGCTCTGCGATCGCATAGAGTAAGGCTGGGAGAGGGTCACTGATGTTCTCTGCGATCGCAATGTATGTTCCGCGATCGCATAGGCTACTGGGTGGTCTAGGGGTCTGGGGTGATTTGGTCAGTGCAGTCGCGTGTGGGGTGCTGCGATCGCATAGGGTGGGGGCCATAGGTTCTGCGATCGCGTAGGACTTTCTGCGATCGCGTAGGGTTATCACCAGGTCCTCTTCTGCGATCGCAGAGCACAAATTCGTTCAGTCATTTTAAAATTCCAAAAATAGAACCTTATACGGAAATTTCTAAATTTCTGTCTTCTCCTCCATCCCCAACCCTCATTGACGAGCCTTAAACCAATTCTTCCTCCATAGCCTTTTGGGTAAGCTTCCTAACATCGATTTCTCCCATTTTACTTCCATAATCACTAGAAATCTAGGCCTAAAATCATAAAATCAAGTAGAAATTAAGGGTTTTGGGTAGAGTTAGGGCTTATGGGATTTTGGGTGATTCAACCTCAATTTGGGGTCGGATCGTGAAACAAATCATATATTTGAACTCGTGGGGTTATGGGTGATCGTGCTTTGGTTCGAGCCTCGTGTTTGGACCAAGCGGGCCCGGGGACGAATTTTGGTATTTTCGGATGAATGCTAGAAATTGAATATCTAGGATATGGTATTGTGTTATTGAGTCTTTATTGATATTATTGAATTAATCATGCCTAGATATCGTTGTTTCGGAGTCGGATTATAAAGGAAAGACGGTCTTAGAGGGTTGATTGCTATACTTTGGACCGAGGTAAGTGTCTTGCCTAACTTTGGTGAGGGATTAGGTATTGTATGTTATGTGTTATGTGTTTATCATGTTCAATGTATAGGTGAGGTGACGAGTACCTATACATTGTGAGTCAAGCATGCCCGTGAGTCTATTTTTGATAAAATTCAGTTATTTCTTCAATGTTCATCATACTATGTAATTGCCTCTACTTAAGAAGTTGATTGTGGTTGATGTACTGGTTGTAGAGATTATGAAATGTTGGTTCAATTGAGGATCCAAGTATAAAATATATATATATTGAGTTGTTTGGTTATAGCTGAGACCCTTGTCGGGCATTTATAGAGATATTGACTAATATTTTACCCTTGCCGGGTGGTTTGAAATGTATATTTCCACTATGTTGTATTCCTTACGATACACATTGTCTTGCATTGGTGAAGAAGAGTGTAAAGAACGAAGGGTGATGTCGTGCCATGTTTTTACATTGATTACATCATGTCATGCATAGTGAGGAAAAGAGTAAAAGCACAAAGGGTGATGCCATGCCATGTTTACATTTATTTAAAGCACGAAGGTTAATGTCGTGTCATGATTACATTTATTACAACATACATTGCATTGGTGAGGAAGAGAGTAAAAGCACGAAAGATGATACCGTGCCATGTTTAAATTTTTTGAAAGCACGAAGGTTAATGTCGTGCCATGATTACATTGATTACAACATACATTGCATTGGTGAGGAAGAGAGTAAAAGCACGAAGGGTGATGCCGTGCCATATTTATATTTATTGAAAACATGAAGGTTAATGCCCTGACATGATTTCATTGATTACAACATACATTGCATTGGTGAGGAAGAGAGTAAAAGCACAAAGGGTGGTGACGTGCCATTGTTATCATTTAGACATGTCATTCATACCTTATCAGTTTTCGGTAAATTATTTCTTTTCTTACTTGATGTTAATTAACTGCTCTATCTTATTGTTTTTCCCTTTATCTTCTCTCGTTCCCCGTATATGACTGTTATTCTTCCTTGCTTTGTTTTCTGTATTCAGTGTTGTAGAATATGACAGGTGAACAATATTTGCTAAGTCTAGCCTCGTCACTACTTCGGCCAAGGTTAGGCTCGGCACTTACTCAGTACATGGGGTCGGTTGTACAGATACTACACTGCACTTCTCTATGTTGTGCAGATCCCGCTTCTGGACCCCGTGGACCGCTCTGAGGGAGTCACCTTCTGTTCACATCGAGCTTCAAGGTATACCACTAGCGTTTGTGGACCCTGGAGTCTCTCTTGCTATTAGTATCCTATTGTCTTATTTCTCCTTCTGTTCTAAAGACAATATTGTATTTCCTTTCAGACTTGTATTTAGTATTCTTATAGATAGTCCGTGAGGTTGTGACACCCCGGTTTTGGGATTTTGCGATGTTGTTATCTTTACCAATTCATTATGCATTTTTCGGAGTATTATTAAATTTCTAATGTAAAACTTTTGAAGTGGTTCTGGATATTTCAGTAAAGATTTGAAAGAATATTGCTATATTACTGTTAAGTTGTTTTAGAAATGTCAAGGTGTTGCGTTCGTTGGCTTGTCTAGCGGGTTCAACGTAAGACGCAGTCACGGCCTGAAAGGTGGGATTTTGGCTCGTGACAAGTTGGTATCAGAGCTCTAGGTTGCTTAGGTGTCACAACTCATGGACAAACTTGGTAGAGTCTGAGGGATCGGTACGGAGACGTCTGTATTTATCCCCCAGAGGCTGCAAAGTTAGGATAACTCCACATTTCTTCATTCTCTGTCGTGCGATATACATTCTGAGTACTCATTGAGTTCCATTCTACTCTCTCGCAGATGGCGCGGACCCGTGCTTCCCTTGGTTCCGCTCTGCAGCCCGACACTCCTGCTATAGCTTCTACGAGGGGTCGAGGACGAGGCCGTGATAGAGGCCGAGGCCGGGGCAGGGCTCAGCCTAGAGCAGCAGCCCTAGTGGAGGACCCTCAGGCCGAGTCTAATGAGGAGGTACCAGTTCCGGCAGTCCCAGTTGGACCAGCGCAGGTCCCAGAGGGGTTCATAGCTACCCAGTGCTTCAGGACGCTCTAGTCCGCTTGGTAGTACTTATGGAGAGTGTGGCTCAGGCCGGTCTTCTTCCTACTGCACCAGCTGGATCTCAGGCTGGGGGAGGGACCCAGACTCCTGTTATTCATACCCCAGAGCAGGTTGCCACTCAGTTTCAGACTCCAGCACCTCAGACAGCTGGAGTAGCTCAGCCGGGTATTGTGGCACCGGCAGCCGAGGGTGCAGCTATGTCAGCGGATGCTCTATGGAGATTGGACAGATTCACAGAGTTATTCACTGCGACTTTTATTGGTGCACCGTCAGAGGACCCACATGATTACTTAGACTGCTGCCACGAGGTTCTTCGGAACATGGGTATAGTGGAGTCCAATGGAGTTGACTTCGCTACTTTTCGACTATCTGGTGCAACCAAGACTTGGTGGAGGGACTACTGCTTAGCCAGACGAGCTGGGTCTGCATCTTTGACTTGGGCTCAGTTCACAGAGGTATTTCTGGGGAAGTTCCTTCCCATTACTCAGCGAGAGGATCTTAGGAGGCAATTTGAGCGTCTCCAGCAGGGATCTATGTCTGTTACTCAGTATGAGACCAGGTTCATCGCTCTAGCCAGGCATGCATTGATAATACTCCCCACTGATCGGGAGAGAGTTCAAAGGTTCATTGAGGGATTGGCCCAGCCTATACGACTCCAGATGGCCAGGGAGTCGAGTACTGATATTTCATTCTAGGATGCGGCCGATGTGGCCAGGAGTATTGAGATGATTTTGTCACAGCGAGGTGCTCAGGGGGCTGACAAGAGGCCCCATCATTTTGGTAGATCATGTGGAGCCTCATCTGGAGGCAGGGATTCTTTCAGTAGGGGTCATCCACCCCAACCTTTTCTGTCAGCACTCCAGGTATCTCCCCGTGCACCGCCAGTTCATGTTAGTGCACCACTAGCATCTATCAGTGCACAGCCACTTCAGAGTTACCAGGGTAGTTATCAGGGTCGTCAGGGCCAGTTTTCGAGTCATCGGCCACAGCAGCAGAGATCTTATTTTTTTTGTGGTATGCCGGGGCACCTTGCTAGATTTTTCCCTCGAGCTTCGAGTGGACCCCGGTATCAGGGTTCTCTTGCCTTGATTCCCGCAGCAGGTTCACCCTTACCCTCTCAGTCATCTAGGGGTGGTGGTCGAGGTGCCAGAAGTGTTGGTCAGGTTCATAGAGGTGGAGCACAGGCCGCGAGGGGTAGTGGCCAGGTTGCAGCAGGTAGACCCAGGGATGTTCAGATTGGAGGGGCTCAGCCCCGGTGATATGCTTTTCCTGCTCGTCCTGATGCTGAGGTTTCTGATGCAGTTATTACAAGTACAGTTTCAGTTTGCAGCCGAGAGGCTTCGATGTTATTTGATCCGGGTTCTACATTCTCCTATGTGTCTTCATATTTTTTCCCTTATTTGAGTATGCCCTGTGATTCCTTGATTACTGTTGTACATGTGTCTACACCGGTGGGTGATTCTATAGTGGTAGATCAAGTCTACCGTGCTTGCGCAGTAGTTATTGGTGGTCTGGAGACTCAGGTTGATCTTTTGCTTCTTGATATGGTTGACTTTGATGTTATATTGGGGATGGACTGGTTATCCCCCTATCATTCTATCTTGGATTGTCATGCCAAGACAGTGACCTTAGCCTTGCCAGGAGTACCTCGTTTAGAGTGGAGAGGGACTCCTAGTCATTCTTCCGGTAGGGTTATTTCTTATATGAAGGCTCGGCGCATGGTCGAGAAGGGTTGTTTGGCCTATTTTGGCCTATGTTCGTGATTCGAGTGCTGAGGTTCCTTCTATGGAGTCCGTGCCCATGGTTCGTGAGTTTCTAGAGGTATTCCTCGCTGACATGCCGAGTATGCCACCCGACAGGGATATTGACTTTTGTATTGAGCTAGCTGAGGGCACCCAGCCCATTTCTATTCCCCCGTATCGTATGGCTCCGCCAGAGTTGTAGGAATTAAAGGAACAATTACAGGATTTTTGGGATAAAGGCTTTATTTGGCCTAGTGTTTCTCCTTAGGGTGCTCCAGTATTGTTCGTGAAGAAGAAAGACGGCTCAATGAGGATGTGTATTGACTATCGACAGTTGAATAAGGTGACTATCAAGAACAAGTATCCTTTACCGAGGATTGATGACTTATTTGATCAGCTTCAGGGTGATACGGTATTCTCTAAGATAGACTTGAGATCTGGTTACCATCAGTTGAGGATCAGGGCGTCTGATGTGCCTAAGACGACTTTTCGCACTTGTTATGGGCATTATGAGTTTCTGGTCATGTCGTTTGGGTTGACTAATACCCCCGCTGCTTTTATGGAGTTGATGAACCGGGTATTCAGGCCTTATTTGGACTCGTTCGTTATTGTTTTCATTGATGATATTTTGATATACTCTCGCAATTGAGAGGAGCACAAGCAACACCTTAGAGTCGTCCTCCAGACTCTGAAGGATAGGAACTTGTATGCCAAGTTTTCTAAGTGTGAGTTCTGGTTGAGGTCTGTGGCATTCTTGGGCCACGTTGTATCGGCAGAGGGCATTCAGGTGGATTCGAAGAAAGTTTCAGCAGTCAGAGATTGGCCTAGGCCCACTTCAACCACAGAGATTCGGAGCTTCTTGGGCCTCGCAGGCTATTATCGCCGGTTCGTGGAGGGGTTTTCATCTATAGCAGCCCCTATGACCAAGTTGACGCAGAAGAGTGTTCAGTTCAGATGGTCGGAGGAGTGTGAAGCGAGCTTTCAGAAGCTCAAGACAGCATTGACCACAGCACCAGTGTTGGTATTGCCCACAGGTTCAGGTTCTTATACCGTGTATTGTGATGCTTCGAGAGTTGGGCTTGGTGCAGTGTTGATGCAGGATGGGAAGGTTATAGCCTATGCTTCACGTCAGTTGAAGATTCATGAGAAGAACTATCCAGTCCATGATTTGGAGCTTGCAGCTATTGTTCATGCCTTGAAGATTTGGAGGCACTATTTGTATGGGGTACCGTGTGAGGTATTCACTGATCACAAGAGTTGCAATACTTGTTTAAGCAAAAGAAGTTGAATATGAGGCAGATGAGGTGGTTATAGTTGCTGAAGGATTATGATATTACTATTCTCTATCATCCGGGAAAGGCCAATATGGTGGCCGATGCTTTGAGCCGGAAGTTAGTCAGTATGGGTAGCTTGGCCTATTTATCAATTGGAGAGCGACATTTAGCTTTGGATGTCCAGGCGTTAGCCAACCGATTTGTTAGGTTGGAGGTTTTTTAGGGTGGCAGTGTTTTGGCCCATACCATCACTCGTTATTCGTTGTATGATCGTATTCGTGCCAGTCAGTATGATGATCGTCATTTGTGTGCTCTTAGAGATGCTGTTTGACATGGACGTGCCAAGCAGGTCACAGTCGATGACGAGGGAGTTTTGAGATTGTAGGGTCGTATTTGTGTACCCGATGTTGATGGCATTCATGAGTTGATATTGCAGGAAGCCCATAGTTCCCGGTATTCCATTCATCCGGGCGCCGCAAAGATGTACCAGGACTTGCGGCAGCATTATTGGTGGCGTAGAAT
>ML277183.1:0-14214 GCA_005239495.1 Nicotiana undulata | reverse complement strand
GTGGAATTGGGAATTTTAGGTAAAACTAAGAATATTGAAATTTGGAGATTTAGACCTCAAATTAAGGTCGAATTCCAAAGTCATTTATATATCCGGGCTCAAGGGTGAAAGAGTAATCGGATTTTTGTCAGAATTTTGGATTTGGACCGAGCGGCCCCAGGGTCGATTTTTGACTTTTTGTGGAAAACTTTTGAAAACTCATTTTCATGCATTAGAATTGATTCATCTAGCATTTATTGATATAATTAAGTAACTTGTGGCTAAATACGAGCTCAGTCCAGGTATAAGAGTTATGCAGACCGCAAAGTTCGTGATTTGGCATTTATGATAGGAGACCGGGTATTGCTTCGGCTGTCACCCATTAAGGGCGTGATGAAATTCGGAAAGAAAGGCAAGTTGAGCCCTAGGTACATCGGTCCCTTTAAGATTCTTCATAAGGTAGGAGAGGTGGCCTACAGACTTGCCTTGCCACCGAGTTTATCAGCCGTGCATCCCGTGTTTAATATATATATGCTTCAGAAGTATATTGTCGATCCCTCTCATGTACTTGACTTCAGCAGTGTCCCGTTTGACAAGGATTTGACTTATGAGGAGGAGCTGGTATCCATATTAGGCCAACATGTTCGTTAGTTGAGATCGAAGAGTTATCCTTCGGTCCCTGTTTAGTGGAGAGGTCAACCTGTTGAGGCAGCTACCTGGGAGTCCGAGTCCGATATGCGGAGGCGATATCCCCATCTTTTCCCTGATTCAGGTACCTTTCTATGTTCGTTCGAGGACGAACGTTTGTTTTAGAGGTGGAGACCCAAAAGGTCACCCCGTGTATTTTTAGATAAATCTGTGTTCCAAGGCCATGAAAGCCTCCTTCTATCTCACCTCTATTTGCGTGCGTGACCCGGGCATGTAGCAGGGAAGCCGTTATGTGAAAAATTGATTAAAATGATAATTTTTTGTTGAAATTGGAGTAAAGTTTACTTTGGTCAACATTTTTGGTAAACAGACCCAGACCCGTGATTTGACGGTCCCGGAGGGTCCGTAGGAAAATATGCGACTTAGGCGTATGCCCGAAGTCGAATTCCGAGGTCCCAACTCCGAGAAATAAATTTTTAAAAGAAATTATTTTTTGAAAAAATATAAGAGATTTTAATAATGAAATTCTATGTGAGACCGGTGGTATCGGGCACGTATCTTGGTTTCGGAGTCCGGTACAGATTCGATATAATATTTGTGTCATATCGGTAAAGTTTGGTAAGAAACAGACTTCATTAGATGTGATTCGGACCTTTAATGTAAATTTGCTGTTTAATGAAATTTTGAGAAATTTCATTGATTTTGGGGTTTAATTCGATGTTTGTAATGTTATTTTGGTGATTTGATTACACAAATAAATCTGTAGGATGTTTTCGAGGTTGTGTGCACATTTGGTTTGAAGTTCTGAGGGCTCGGGTGAGTTTGGGTAGGTCTCGAGATGTTTTTAGGCTTAAAACATAGTTGTTGCAGGTCAGAGAAGTGCAGATCCCTGAACCCGCCAGCGAGGTCCTCACTTGATTTTGTGCTGACCGCAGAGGGCCTTTGCGGCCGCACTCGATTTTGTGCGGTGCGCGGTGAGGAGCAGGTTCACTGGCCTGACTTCGGAGGTCTATATCTTTTGATCTACAAAGTCTTTTGGGATGATTCAAAAACAAAAGTTGTAGCGCTTCGTGTCTTGTTTCCAGAAAAGTAAGGAAATCGCAAGTTGGACATTTGTAGAGAATGTTATGGCCGAAATACTAAAGCATGTCACTGCAGCCAATTTGCCTTTTTGTGCGGTCCGCGGTGCGGGTCTGAGAGCGGTATATTTAAACGGGATTTTCAGTTATTTTTTATTTTTCAAAACCCTAAAAAGGTAAGAGGCGATTTTCCAAAAACTCTTTCTTCTCTAAAACATTAGTAGTTGATTTCTAACTCATTTTCTTTACTCCTTAACTTCTTTTTACAAGATTTCATCCTAGAATCTAGGGCTCTTCATGGTGGAATTGGGAATTTTAGGTAAAACTAAGAGTATTGAATTTTTGGGATTTAGACCTCAAATTAAGGTCGAATTCCAAAGTCATTTATATATCCGGGCTCAAGGGTAAATGAGTAATCGGATTTTGGTCAGAATTTCGGGTTTAGACCGAGCGGCCCCGGGGTCGATTTTTGACTTTTTGTGGAAAACTTTTGAAACTCATTTTCATGCATTAGAATTGATTCATCTAGCATTTATAGATATAATTAAGTAACTTGTGGTTAAATACGAGCTCAGTCCAGGCTGAAGCGTTATGCAGACCGCAAAGTTCGTGATTTGACATTTATGATAGGAGACCGGGTATTGCTTCGGGTGTCACCCATTAAGGGCGTGATGAGATTTGGAAAGAAAGGCAAGTTGAGCCCTAGGTACATCGGTCCCTTTTAGATTCTTGATAAGGTAGGATATGTGGCCTACAGACTTGCCTTGCCACCGGGTTTATCAGCCGTGCATCCAGTGTTTCATGTATATATGCTTCAGAAGTATATCGCCGATCCCTCTCATTTACTTGACTTCAGCAGTGTCCAGTTGGACAAGGATTTGACTTATGAGGAGGAGCTGGTAGCCATATTAGGCTGACATGTTCGTCAGTTGAGATCGAATAGTTGTCCTTCGGTTCCTGTTTAGCGGAGAGGTCAACCTGTTGAGGCAGCTACCTGGGAGTCCGAGTCCGATATGCGGAGCCGATATCCCCATCTTTTACCCGATTCAGGTACCTTTCTATGTCCGTTCAAGGACGAACGTTTGTTTTAGAGGTGGAGATTGTGATGCCCCAAAAGGTCATCCCGTGTATTTTTAGCTAAATCTGTGTTCCAAGGCCATGAAAGCCTCCTTCTATCTCAACTCGATTTGTGTGCGTGACCCGGGTGTGTAGTAGGGAAGCCGTTATGTGAAAAACTGATAAAAACGATATTGTTTTGTTGAAATTTGAGTAAAGTTTACTTTGGTCAACATTTTTGGTAAACAGACCCAGACCCGTGATTTGACGGTCCCGGAGGGTCCGTAGGAAAATATGCGACTTGGGCGGATGCCCGAAGTCGAATTCCGAGGTCCCAAGTCCGAGAAATGAATTTTCAAAAGAAATTATTTTCTGAAAAAATATAAGAGATTTTAAAAATGAAATTCTTTGTGAGACTGGTGGTATCGGGCCCGTATTTTGGTTTCGGAGCCCGGTACAGATTCGATATAATATTTGTGTCATATCGGTAAAGTTTGGTAACAAACAGACTTCATTAGATGCGATTGGGACCTTTAATGTAAATTTGATATTTAATGAAATTTTGAGAAATTTCATTGATTTTGGGGTTTAATTCGATGTTTATAATGTTACTTTGGTGATTTGATTACACAAATAAGTCTGTAGGATGTTTTCGAGGTTGTGTGTAGATTTGGTTTGATGTTCCGAGGGCTCGGGTGAGTTTCGGGTAGGTCTCGGGATGTTTTTAGGCTTAAAACATAGTTGTTGCAGGTCAGAGAAGTGCATATCTCTGAACCTGCCAGCGAGGTCCTTACTTGATTTTGTGCTGACCGCGGAGGGCTTTTGCGGCCGCACTCGATTTTGTGCGGTGCGCGGTGAGGAGCAGGTTCACTGGCCTGACTTCGGAGGCCTATATCTTTTGATCTACAAGGTCTTTTTGGATGATTCAAAAAACGAAAGTTGTAGCCCTTCGTGTCTAGTTTCCAGAAAGGTAAGGAACGCAAGTTGGACATCTGTAGAAAATGTTATGGCCAAAATACTAAAGCATGTCACTGCAGCCAATTTTCCTTTTTATGCGGTACGCGGTGCGGGTCTGAGAGCGGTATATTTAAACGGGATTTACTTTTAATTCTTGATTTTTCAAAACCCTAAAAAGGTAAGAGACGATTTTCCAAACACTCTTTCTTCTCCAAAACATTAGTAGTTGATTTCTAACTCATTTTCTTTACTCCTTAACTTCTTTTTACAAGATTTCATCCTAGAATCTAGGGTTCTTCATGGTGGAATTGGGAATTTTAGGTAAAACTAAGAATATTGAAATTTGGGGATTTAGACCTCAAATTAAGGTCGAATTCCAAAGTCATTTATATATCCGGGCTCAAGGGTGAATGAGTTTGGACCGAGCAGCCCTGGGGTCGATTTTTGACTTTTTGTGGAAAACTTTTGAAATTGATTCATCTAGCATTTATTGATATAATTAAGTAACTTGCGGCTAAATACGAGCTCAGTCAAGGCAGAAGAGTTATGCAGACCGCAAAGTTCGTGATTTGGCATTTATGATAAGAGATCGGGTATTGCTTCGGGTGACACCCATTAAGGGCGTGATGAGATTCAGAAAGAAAGGCAAGTTGAGCCCTAGGTACATCAGTCCCTTTGAGATTCTTGATAAGGTAGGAGAGAGGGCCTACAGACTTGCCTTGGCACCGAGTTTATCAGCCGTGCATCCAGTGTTTCATGTATATATGCTTCAGAAGTATATTGTTGATCCCTCTCATGTACTTGACTTCAGCAGTGTCCAGTTGGACAAGGATTTGACTTATGAGGAGGAGCTGGTAGCCATATTAGGCCGACATGTTCGTCAGTTGAGATCGAAGAGTTATCCTTCGGTCCCTGTTTAGTGGAGAGGTCAACCTGTTGAGGCAGCTACCTGGGAGTCCGAGTCTGATATGCGGAGCCGATATCCCCATCTTTTTCCCGATTCAGGTACCTTTCTATGTCCGTTCGAGGACGAACGTTTGTTTTAGAGGTGGAAATTGTGATGCCCCAAAAGGTCATCCCGTGTATTTTTAGCTAAATCTGTGTTCCAAGGCCATGAAAGCCTCCTTCTATCTCACATCGATTTGCGTGCGTGACCCGGGCGTGTAGCAAGGAAGCTGTTATGTGAAAAACTGATAAAAACGATAATTTTTTTGTTGAAATTTGAGTAAAGTTTACTTTGGTCAACATTTTTGGTAAACAGACCCAGACCCGTAATTTGACGGTCCCGGAGGGTCCGTAGGAAAATATGCGACTTAGGCGTATGCTCGAAGTTGAATTCCGAGGTCCCAAGTCCGAGAAATGAATTTTTAAAAGAAATTATTTTCTGAAAAAATATAAGAGATTTTCAAAATGAAATTCTATGTGAGACCGGTGGTATCGGGCCCGTATCTTGGTTTCGGAGCCCGGTAAGGATTCGATATAATATTTGTGTCATATCGGTAATGTTTGGTAAGAAACATACTTCATTAGATGTCATTCGGACCTTTAATGTAAATTTGATGTTTAATGAAATTTTCAGAAATTTCATTGATTTTGGGGTTTAATTCGATGTTTATAATGTTATTTTGGTGATTTGATTACACAAATAAGTCTGTAGGATGTTTTCGAGGTTATTTGCACATTTGGTTTGAAGTTCCGAGGGCTCGGGTGAGTTTCGGGTAGGTCTCGCGATGTTTTTAGGCTTAAAACATAGTTGTTGCAGGTCAGAGAAGTGCATATCTCTGAACCCGCCGGCGAGGTCCTCACTTGATTTTGTGCTGACCGCGGAGGGCCTTTGCGGCTGCACTCGGTTTTTTGCGGTGCGCGGGTGAGGAGCAAGTTCACTGGCCTGACTTTGGAGGCCTATATCTTTTGATCTACAAGGTCTTTTGGGATGATTCATAAACGAAAGTTGTAGCCCTTCAGGTCTAGTTTCCAGAAAGGTAAGGAACGCAAGTTGGACATCTGTAGAAAATGTTATGGCAAAAATACTAAAGCATGTCACTGCAGCCAATTTGCCTTTTTGTGCGGTCCGCGGTGCGGGTCTGATAGCGGTATATTTAAACGGGATTTTCAGTGATAGGCGATTTTCCAAACACTCTTTCTTCTCCAAAACATTAGTAGGTGATTTCTAACTCATTTTCTTTACTCCTTAACTTCTTTTTACAAGATTTCATCCTAGAATCTTGGGTTCTTCATGGTGGAATTGGGAATTTTGGGTAAAACTAAGAATATTGAAATTTGGGGATTTAGACCTCAAATTAAGGTCGAATTCCAAAGTCATTTATATATCCGAGCTCAAGGGTGAATGAGTAATCAGATTTTGGTCAGAATTTTGGGTTTGGACCGAGCGGCCCCGGGGTCGATTTTTGACTTTTTGTGGAAAACTTTTGAAAACTCATTTTCATGCATTAGAATTGATTCATCTAGCATTTATTGATATAATTAAGTACCTTGTGGCTAAATACGAGCTCAGTCCAGGCAGAAGAGTTATGCAGACCGCAAAGTTCGTGATTTGGCATTTATGATAGGAGACCGGGTATTGCTTCAGGTGTCACCCATTAAGGGCGTGATGAGATTCAGAAAGAAAGGAAAGTTGAGCCCTAGGTACATCGGTCCCTTTGAGATTCTTGATAAGGTAGGAGAGGTGGCCTACAGACTTTCCTTGCCACCGAGTTTATTAGCCGTGCATCCAGTGTTTCATGTATATATGCTTCAGAAGTATATTGTCGAGATCTCTCATGTACTTGACTTCAGCAGTGTCCAGTTGGACAAGGATTTGACCTATGAGGAGGAGCTGGTAACCATATTAGGCCGACATGTTCGTCAGTTGAGATCGAAGAGTTATCCTTCGGTCCCTGTTTAGTGGAGAGGTCAACCTGTTGAGGCAGCTACCTGGGAGTCCGAGTCTGATATGCGGAGCCGATATCCCCATCTTTTCCCCGATTCAGGTACCTTTCTATGTCCGTTCGAGGACGAACGTTTGTTTTAGAGGTGGAAATTGTGATGCCCCAAAAGGTCATCCGGTGTTTTTTTAGCTAAATCTGTGTTCTAAGTCCATGAAAGCCTACTTCTATCTCACCTCGATTTGCGTGCGTGACCCGGGGGTGTAGCAAGGAAGCCGTTATGTGAAAACTGATAAAAACAATAATTTTTTGTTGAAATTTGAGTAAAGTTTACTTTGGTCAACATTTTTGGTAAACAGACCCAGACCCGTGATTTGACGGTCCCGGAGGGTCCGTAGGAAAATATGCGACTTGGGCGTATGCCCGAAGTCGAATTCCGAGGTCCCAAGTGCGAGAAATGAATTTTTAAAAGAAATTATTTTCTGAAGAGATTTTAAAAATGAAATTCTATGTGAGACCGGTGGTATTGGGCCCGTATCTTGGTTTCAGAGCCCGGTACAGATTCGATATAATATTTGTGTCATATCGGTAAAGTTTGGTAAGAAACAGACTTCATTAGATGTGATTCGGACCTTTAATGTAAATTTGATGTTTAATGAAATTTTGAGAAATTTCATTTATTTTGGGGTTTAATTCGATGTTTATAATGTTATTTTGGTGATTTGATTACACAAATAACTCTGTAGGATGTTTTTGAGGTTGTGTGCACATTTGGTTTCACTACAAAAAAAATAGCGTTTAGCGACGGAATTTAGCGACAAGAGATAATCCGTCGCTACATAACGACAGATTAGCGACGAATTTTGTAGTTTGACGCCAAATAAGCAACCAAAAGAATTGTATCAAATATAGCGACGGACCAGCGACAAACACTAATATTCGTCGCTACAAATTGGCGCTAAACATTAGCGCCTTATTTTAGCTACAAAATTAGCGACGAAAGTGTGGCGACAAAAATTATTAAAATCTAGCGACGGATTTAACGTTAAAAAGTTCATCGATGCATTCATTTTATTTATCAAGACATTACAAAGGTTATTGCGACAAAATTTTGGTCGTTGGTTTCTTTAAAATAAAGCTTCATTTAGACAATATTAGCGACAAAAATTATTCCGTCGCGATTTTCGTTGCTAAATCTAATTCCTTAAGATTTTACTCTAGTTATTATTCGCGACGGAATTCAATCCGTCGCTAAGTCGTCGCCAAATATCCGTCTAAAACATAAAAGGTGTTAAAAGACAGACATTTAGGGCATTTAGGGCAAACACACATCTCTGAAGTCCTCTCTCCACAATCAGTCTCCAAGACATAGAAGAGTTGCCTCTGAGGAAAACACCACTCTTGCCAATGGATTCTTTCTCATGAAGTGGCATAATGTGAATCTAGGGTTAATGTGTGAAAAATAGAAGAAAATTTTCGAAATTGCATGATTTTTGCTGCATAGATCTGAAATTCGAAGTCGTATGTTGCTGCTCCGCAAGATTCTCAGGCGAAAGGGTAAGCTTCTTTGTGATTTCATTCAATTTTTTGTCTCTGTATTTTGGGCTGGGTTCAATTTTTTGTTAGTTAAATTGTTTGTGGGTTGTGTTGGTTATATTGTTTGTTTGTCTCTGTATTTTGAGCTGAAAATTCTAAATCGTGAGATTAATTCGAAGAACCCAGGTCCCTATTAGCCATTACTGAGTTGTTCGAATAAGCTAGCGTTCTCGATCGAAATTTTCATGGATGATTTGAGAACAAAATCATATGGGTATTGTGGTTTGGAGCTTAAAATTATGAATCTCAACTGATTTGGAGTGAAGAACTATTGAATCTCAGTTAGGCTTTAACAATGTGACTGAATCTCGGTTAGGCTTTAACAATGTCTGTTCAAAGATTTCCTAATACGTAGCTGAACTTTTTTAGGTATGTGAATGTCACTGTTTGTACTAATTACAACTTTCTTGAAATACTATTTTACGGTAGAAATCTGAAAAAATCTGTATTTTCGTAGGAAATTCCATGATTAATAATCTGAAAAAATCTTTATTTTTCAGCTACATCACATATTTTTTCACAAATTATAGGATTATTTTCATCCCAATTGGACATATCGATGATCGGAATAGAATCATCGACGATTATTGTGCTTGTAGTAATTCGTTCTTCATGTGGTTGAATATATTGTTTTGGTAGGGTTTTAAGTCCTAATTTTTGATAAACCCTTTACTCCATTGCCTTCATTTACTACAAATTCCTTAATATTATTGGAAAAATTTGAGGACAATAATGTAGTAGGCATTTTGTGGATTAAGAGTAAATCAAGGAAAAAAAAGAAGTAGGGGTTTAAATGGTATGGGTTATTCAATGTTTGGCAGTAGAATTTGATGATTTATTCGTTTAGATTTACATGTATTTATAGGCCAAAATTTGGTGCTAATACGTCCATGATATGAATTAAAGTCTTTGAAGACTTTTGCATTTGCTATACACTAATTTATTTTCCCTTTGTTTGAAAATTTTCTTTGCAGGTCGACAAGAATTTATGTGGTAAAAGTTCTCGGAAAGATTCAGTTCTTATTATTCTTCGTACTTGATCCAAAAGACATTTCGCGGTCTGGTGAGTTCCCATGTCCTTGTTCTGTTGATTGTACTTTTCTCTATTGCATTGGTTTAATTGGATAATTTATAAATTACATTTAGGGGCATTCTAATTGGTATTATTTTTGACTTATGTACTCCTCAATATATAGCATTCATTTGTCTATTTAAGGTTCTTATTTTGGTCAAAGAAAGGAACTGAGCATTTCCAGATTTGTTTTCATTCGAAGATTGGGCTGTTAGTAATTCTCAACTTATTCTGATGTCAACTTGTTATTCATTTTAGAAAGCATTCTGATGTCTTATTAAATAAAGAATTTTAAGGTCTTGTTTATTTTAATATTAAATAGGAACATGGAAAATCTAGAGCGTGATTGGATGTACAAAAGGTTGGATGGCCGAGGGGGTATTAATTCAAGTTTCACAACTGGTGTGAACAAGTTTCTCCAGTTTGCGTGCTCTCAGCGCAATCGCATGAGTGGTGACAACGTTAGATGTCCATGTAAAAGATGTCACAACATTAAATACATGGATGTTGAAACTGTTAAATTGCACCTTTATCAATATGGATTTGTTGAGAACTATTTTCTTTGGAAGTATCAAGGGGAAAGAAATGTGACTGGTGAGATGTTTTCTAGTGGTGATTTGCATGGTGGCGCTCAACCTGAATCGGGATATGAGAATCCATATCGACAAATGGTCTTGGATGCGGCTGGACCTAATTTTGGTCATGGTTTGAGCTGG
Source organism: Nicotiana undulata (assembly GCA_005239495.1). Taxonomy (NCBI): domain Eukaryota; kingdom Viridiplantae; phylum Streptophyta; class Magnoliopsida; order Solanales; family Solanaceae; genus Nicotiana; species Nicotiana undulata. The sequence continues at coordinate 4,226 of ML277183.1, read as the reverse complement.
CATTCTTACAATAATACTGAACTAGAGTCGTCTCATTCTTATGAACCTTCAATGGAGGCGGAGCATAATCCTTCAATGGAGGAGGAGCCAAATTTTGAGTGCCAAAGGTTTTATGATTTGCTACAGGCCGCTGATGCAAAATTATACCCTGGATCTTCCCTCTCTCAACTCAAAGTGGTTTCCAGGAGTCTAAATATTAAAATGGAGAATACTTTATCACAAAGAGGTTATAACCAAATGATGCAATTGTTGAAAGAGGCTTTACCAGAAGATAACACAATGCTTGATAACTATTACGAGACCAAGAAGCTAGTGCGTAGCTTGGGTTTGCCAGTTGAAAAGATTGATTGTTGTAATTCTGGATGTATGTTGTATTGGGGTGAAGACGAGGACCTCACATCTTGCAAGTTTTGTGGCCACCAGAGGTACAAACGTCGTGTCGGTTCTCGCAAGAGGAAATTAATCCCTTACAAAAAAATGTATTATTTTCCTTTGATTCCTAGATTGCGCAAATTATATGCATCTCATGCTACAGCCGCTGATATGAGATGGCATCATGAGCACATAAAATAAGAGGGCGTAGTGCCCCATCCATCAGACTCTAAGGCTTGGAAGCACTTCAACGAAACTCATCCCTTTTTTGCCGCTGAACCAAGAAATGTGAGGTTGGGATTATTTACTGATGGTTTTCAACCCTTTGGTCATTCAGGGAGGAAATACTCTTCATGGCCGGTGATTGTCACTCCATACAATTTGCCTCCAGGGATGTGTATGAAAGAGGCGTACATGTTCTTAACTGTCATTGTTCTAGGGCCAAACAACCCTAAGCAAAAAATTGTTGTTTATCTACAACCTTTAATAAAGGAATTGACCATGTTGTGGGAGACGGGTGTAGAAGCATTTGACATCTCAAAAAAAACAAAATTTTCAATTAAGGGCCACTTTGATGTGGACAATCAATGACTTTCCAGCATATTCTATGTTATCTGGATGGAGCACTGCCGGTAACTTAGCATGTCCTTATTGTATGGAGGAAGCACAATCCTTCAAATTACGTCATGGTGGGAAAACAACTTGGTTTGACAGTCATAGAATGTTTCTTGACCAAAATCATCCGTTTAGGAGTGATCGTAAAAACTTTCGTAAAGGTCATACTGTCGAAGGCTGCCACCACCCCTTAGAACAGGAGAGGAAATCTTGAACCAAATTTGCGAGTTGGGACTGAGAAAAGTAACTGAGCTAGATGCAGAAGAAGTTAATGGGAGAATTTCTAGGTGTTGTGGATGGAAAAAGAGAAGCATCTTTTGGGATTTGCCTTATTGGAGCTCTAACATGATCCGACATAATCTCGATGTCATGCATATTGAGAAGAATGTCTTTGATAATGTATTTAACACAGTTCTTAATGTTGATGGCAAAATAAAAGACAATCCAAAGGCACTTGAAGATATGGTGAACTATTGCGATCGACCGCAATTGGCAAAGAATCCTATTGATGGAAGCTATCCCAAAGCTGCATATACAATAGAGAAGAATCAAAAAATTACCTTGTTCAATTGGTTGGAAAATGTGAAGTTTCCTGATGGGTATGTTTCGAATTTGAGTCGATGCCTAGACACGGATAAGTATAAATAATTTGGTATGAAAAGTGATGATTGCCATGTGTTCATGCAACGATTAATGCCCATTGTCTTTCGTGAGCTACTTCCTGGTACCGTGTGGCAAGCACTTACGGAATTGAGCTTATTTTTTAAGGATCTTACCTCGACTGTTCTTCGAGTGGTGGACATGGAGACATTAGAGGAAGACATCCCACAGATCTTGTGTAAGTTAGAGCGTATATTTCCTCCTGGATTCTTTAACTCAATGGAACATGTGCCTGTTCACCTGCCATATGAAGCAAGGATTGCTGGACCTGTACAATATAGATGGATGTATCCTTTTGAGAGGTAATGAACTCTTTATTCTCATATTATGACAAATATGCTACACATGACTTTATGAATTTAATGGTCTATCCATTTAATTACTTGTATAGGTACCTTCGAACTCTTAAAAAAATGATAGGGAATAAAGCTAGTGTCGAGGGTTCAATTTGTGAAGCATACTTGATGATGGAATCAACACAGTTGTTTTCTCATTATTCTGAACCTCATGTCATGACACGTAATCATAATGTGGCCCGTAATGATAATGGTAGTGTCGAGGGTTCAATTTGGAATCAACACAGTTGTTTTCTCATTATTTTGANTACCCGCGGGCCGCGGACGCTTGTTACTATTTCTCCTGCAGGGTTAGTCCATACTTGTACTATTACATTTGGTATATTTATATTGGTAAATGGTATTCTAATGTCTTCTAATTTGTTCAGGTTAGAGCCTTCATTTAAATGTTCTGATTTTATAACTAATCTTTCAAGCATGAACTGGATCCTAATGGTATCAACTGGAAAAACGTCGCAAATGAGATAAAAAAAAATTTATTTTGGAGAATTCAAGGTATAATCCATCACAATTGAATTGGATTTAGAAACTAGATTAACTTTTATATTAACTCATTAGTGTTATTACTTTATTAAATTATTTCAGAAGGCTTTCTACTGGGATTCTTCAATTGATAGTGTGGTGCGTATCGAATGGGAGCGTAGGGCAGCAATAAGATACAGAGATTTTTTTAGCAAACTGAAATCACATAAGGTGCAACCAAACACTATTCTAGATAATGTGTGGAAAAGTTGGTTGGCACTTTGGAAAGGTCCTAAGTGTGTTGAAAAGTCATAAATAAATGCAAAAAATCGCCGTGGTTGGAGCGAAGCTGCCAGTGGGAAGAGACTTGTAAGTTGCTTCTTCTTCTTCTTCTTCTTCTTCTACTGCTTTTCTCTTTTTTTTTCCCACTGAATAGCAGACTCATGTGGAAGTGCTGTATGACTGCATATGTTGGTTCATAACTGCTGGGGTCTGTTTTCCAATTGCTGTATGACTCATGTGGAAGTGCTGGATGCTGCATATGAGCTTATTGAGGCATATGAGCTATTTGACTCATGTAGTATGTTGGTTAATGCATATGTTGGTTCATAACTGCTGAGCTATTATTGTATGGTTCATATGTTTGCAGTTGTATATTTCAAAGGGTGCTATGATTAGTTGTGGTCTCTCTTGAAGAGTAGTTCTAATCTGTATATCAGCTGTATATTTCAAAATTTGTCTGTATATGGTCTGTATATGTTCTGTATATCCGCTGTATATGGTCTCAGATCAGCTGTATTTTTCAAAATTTGGCTAAGACATCAGTTGTTATTTTACAGTTGGAATGACACTGCATTTTTCTCATGCTATGATTAGTTGTGGTCTCTCTTGAAGAGTAGTTCTAATCTGTATATTTCAAAATTTGGTTGTATATGTTCTGTATATCAGCTGTATATGGTCTCAAATCGGCTGTATTTTTCAAAATTTGGCTAAGACATCAGTTGTTATTTTACAGTTGGAATGACACTGCATTTTTCATCTCTGTACCCTTTTGGTTTTATGAATGTAGGTTATCACTCTACTTACTATTCATTTGAAGTAACATACTGCTCATTGTTCATACTTAAAAGTAGAACTTCCTTATGCTCTTTTGCTTAGCCTACATTGCTCTTTTGCTTAGCCTACTACTAGTTTCTTGCATTAGTTCCCTCCATTTGAGACGAAATTAGTTGCAGAAAACAGCAACAATTGTTAGGGCAGAATAGATTATGCTTGTTCAATGCATTATGTTTAGGGTAATTGCAGAAAACAGCAACATTAGTTCCTCCAGCAGTACTTTCATGTTTCAATGTTCTATGTTTCAATATAGTAGTACTTTCATGTTTAAGGTTCATGTTTCAATGTTCTATTATCCCCGTTCATTTCAAACGCTAAATCTTTTGTATAGGCTGTTAAAAAGGGTCGAGATCCAACACCAAGTGAGTTGCATTTGCACGTCCATACACATGGTAATGATGGAGAATCTTTTGTTGCTGAGAAATCCCGAATCGTACATGTAAGATAACTTTTAATAATTTTATTGACTTTACTTTCATATATTTTTTCATTTTGTAAATTGAATGTTCTTCTTAACTCTTATACAGGAAAAATATCAGGAAATATTACAACAACAAACACAAACTCAATCTGATATAGATTAGTGTAAAGCATTTTATCAAGCCGCAGGAGGAGAAAAGAAAAGAAGAGTATATGGTCTTGGAT
>ML277179.1:0-15902 GCA_005239495.1 Nicotiana undulata | reverse complement strand
CATTGTGAGGAAGAGTGTAAAAGCACGAAGGGTGATGCCGTGCCATTGTTTACTTTTCTGATATTTATACTTGCTTCGTGGGCTATTGTATTAGATGCCTCCCTTGTTTACTTCTATCTGTCAATTAGACTGCTTCCCTTCACTTGTTTCCCCTTTACTGCTCCCGTATCCCTCATTTGTTGCTTATCTCTTGCCTGGTATTATCATTGTTACCTGCTGTAGAATAGGACAGGTTATCGTTATCGTCAAGTCTAGCCTCGTCACTACTTCGGCCGAGGTTAGGCTCGGCACTTACTCAGTACATGGGGTCGGTTGTACTGATCCTACACTGCACTTCTTAATGTTGTGCAGATCACGCATCCGGACCCAGTGGACCGCATTGAGGGAGTCACCTTCAGTCCACCCAGAGCTTCAAGGTATACCCGCTGGCGTTCGTGGGCCTTGGTGTCTCTCCTACATTCGGATTCCTCATTGTCTTATTTTTCTCTTAGTTCCAAGACAATTGTATATTTCTTTTCAGACTCTGTATTTAGCACTCGGGTTAGATAGTCCGTGAGATTGTGACACCCCAGTTTTTGGGATTTTGCGATGTTGTTGCCTTTATCATTTCATTATGCGTTTTGGGAATATTATTACTTTTCTGCTGTAAAAACTTCTGAAGTGATTTGGAAATGATCAGTAAAGGTTGAAAGTTAAGGAAATTGAGACATTCCAGTAGAGGTGGGAAAGTTAATTGGCTTTATTTCTATTACGTTGTTTTATAGATGTCAAAGTGTTGTGTACGTTGGCTTGTCTAGTGGGTTCAACGTTATACGCAGTCACGGCCTGAAAGGTGGGATTTCGGGTCGTGACAGTTGGATATTTAATGAATAGCTGTTGGCCTACCAAATTAGCCATTTTGCACTTTGAAAAATAGTCATTTTGCCCCCCAAACTTTGTTTTAACCCCAAACTTTTTATAATTATACTTTTCCCTATTCTCAACTATAAATACCCCCTAATTTTTTTATTTTTCTCACAAAATCATCAATCTCTCTCTAATTTTCTTCTATAATTGCTTACTTTATCATTGCAATTTGTAAAAAATTGTCAAGTTGGTGAATTGAAGTATTCAGTTCTTCAAGTCTTCAACGATATACAATTTTCAAGAAGTTGTTCGTTAATACGATAAACTCGTTCCAACTTTTAATTTTTAATATTATAGTTTTGTTTGTTTTAGTTTGTACAATTACAATTAATATGGACTTTCTTTGAAAAACATATTTGGTAAAAGTAAGGGAAAATCCAAAATTGGTGAATCTAGTGGCCAAGCTATTACTCCTCCCCCGGCTCCCCGACCCAAACATGTTACCCGTCCTACACCTGCTATTCTTGATACCGATAACACATTATTTCGATTCACCGATAGTCAATTTTACCATGATATTACACCAGGTGAACAATTAAACCATGAATATATGAATGCTCTTTATAGTAATCCAACTATTGATGAAAATGATGATAAAAATATTGATTTTGATGAAACGCAACCGGATGATGATACACCTACTAGTCATGTTGTTGAAGTTAACCCAACTGATAATAATCCAAATGATGCCCCGCCTGACCCTCCTGTTACTACCCCTACTTTTTCTAGACAACCTTCTAAACGTTGCAAAACATCTCTTGTTTGGTCATTTTTTATTCAGTTAAGAGATAAAAATAAGGCTAAGTGTAAAACTTGTGGAACAGAGTTGGCTCATAAATTTACTAGAGACCGGAGCGGTACGGGAAGTTTGACTAGACACATAAAGAAACACCCTAAAGATAAAGCCAGATTTCTTCAAATGAAAGTTGTGTCCGAGGGGACAAGTGTACCTAGTCAGGATAACCCTAGTATCGTGTCAAAAATCCGGGAATTAACATTGTTACCGGTGGCATTTTATATTACGATCCAAATAAAGATCGTGAAGAATTGGAAAAAATTGTTACTATTATGTGCTTACCCTATAGTTTTCCTTCTAACCCTCACTTTATGCATTATATTAGAAGAGTTTTTAATCCTACTTATAAAGGATGGCCTCGCACAACCATAAAGAGTGATATTTATAAATATAAACGTGAATATGAACAATATTTGCTCTATTTATTTACTCATATAAATTGTCGCGTTGCTATTACTACTGATATTGGTAGAAGTGGTAATGACTGTGATTATCTTACTATTATCATTCATTGGATTGATGAGGAATGGATTATGCAAAAACACATTATTGCTTATGGAATAATTAATTCACGTCATACATGGAAGTTTATTGCTAATAAGGTTGCAAATATTTGTAGATACTTTTGCATTAGAGATAAAATAATGTCAGTTTCAATGGATAATGCTTCTAGTAACACTAATGTTATAGCCTTGCTTACAACTATACTAAATCCTGCATTTAGTAATATTTTTCATGTTAGATGTATTTGTCATATTTACCATTTAATCGTCGGTGATGGTATGAAAATTTTAAATGTTGAAACTGAAAAGGTTAAAATGGCTCTTAACTATTTTTTTTATTCAAAACGTAGAAGTAGACTTAGAGAATATTTTAAAAGATGCGATGAATTTGGCCTTAGAGAAAGAAAGGTTCCTAAACCCTGTCCAACTAGATGGAATTACATGTATGAAAGTTTAGTTGTTGCATATGAATACAGAAACACAATAAACGCAACGTTTAGTGCTCGTGTTGGTGATGATGATGATGAGCACCTTACAAATCAGGATTGGGCTAATGTTAAAATGCTTGTAGAATTTTTAGAAAAATTTCATATTGCTACAAATGAATTATCTAGGCAATATTATCCTGCTACTTCTAACTGTTTAGTTTTTCTTGCAGAACTTGCTGGTTTGTTTATTCAATTTTCAGAGGGTGGGGTAATTTATGAACTTGCTATTGATTCTATGAGACAAAAGTTTAAAAAATATTTTTTTCCCTATCCCCCCTATTTATGGTGTTGATGCCCTGTTAAATCCTACTATGAAATTAGGAGGTCCTCACTTTTAATATACAAATATTTATAATGCTTTAGCACTTGAAGATGCGAAATTGTCGACACTACCGGATGCAAATGCCTCAATTAAAATAAATACTCAAACTATTTATAATGCTTATCAACTTGCCTTAGATCATGCTAGACCAAATGTTCCAACTCCTACTTCTTATAGTTCGCAATCATCTTAAAAAACTGCGGGACTAAAAACACTTAGTGCTTGGACGGGGTTCAGGGGTTCTCAAGGGTCCACGACTAGTGATAATTCACAACTAAATGAGCTTGAAGTTTATTTGTCGCAGGGACTTGAAGAAGTGAATCCCGACAGCTCCTTTAATATTTTGGAATGGTGGAAGGACAAAGAAAAATACTTTCCGGTTCTTTCAAGGATGGCTCGAGACATTTTAACTATTCAAGCTTCAATAGTGACATCGGAGAGTGCTTTCAGTCAAGCGAGACTTCAACTCGGTGATCACAGAGCGTCTATGAGGGAGATCTTGGAAAAATCAGTACTCTTCAGAGATTGGATCCTTTCGGAACGAAGAAACTTTGGACTTGCTGAATCACAACCAGAGATAGACGAAGCTTACGAAGAAATGCTAGCGGAACTTGCGGAGGATGCTGCTTCGCCCGGAAGCGGTGATTAGCAAGCTTCTTTTCCGCCACCACCAACGGAAATTCCTCCGAACTTTGAAGGATTATGAAATTTGTAGGAGATACAATGTAGACTAATATGTAACTTGTATTTTGGCACATCTTCATTAGATTTTTTCCCTTTAATGGTGGTATTAACACCTTGTTGTGCTCATTCCATTGGGGGGAGGAAGACTAAGAAAGATATTGCTATTTTTTAAGTCGTCATAATAAAAATTATAACGCATTCCCTTGAATATCTCTTTACAATTTTTTTTGTGTTTAAATTTGAATTACAAGATTTAAGTCACAATTATAAAATATAATTTATAAAAAAATTGTCTTAGATAAAAAAAATTCAAAAATAAAAATAGCCAGGCCCACAGGCTCGGGCCCATATGGACCGGTTACACCTATTAGGCCTACTTAGCTCGGGACCGTTTGACCCGGTACCGGTTGGGACCGGCCCGCATAGCCCATTTAGGCCCAGGCTCGGCCCGGATTACAGCCTTAATTTTATTCTCCTTCATAGAAACAAGTTCAAAGTTTAAATTGCAGGTTAGTCATTTCTTTTGTTCCTCCATGTAGAAAATTATTTTGACTAGATTTTTGTAGAGATGGAGCACATCTATATATATATATATATCACATATTTATAGTTTTCTTCAATTTTTATGTAATTTACTTGTTTATAAATATTTATTATAATTATATTATTTTATAAAATATTAAAAATTAAATATATATGGGGCTTGCGCCTCGCTGAAGCATAAGTAAAACACATCGCTTAGGCCCACGTTTTTTAAAACACTCGTCACTACCACCCATTTTCTTTTTCGTTTCGTGATCCCAATATAAAATAAAAATATTGGGCAAATTCAATCGCGATCCGTTTATTCGATAAGCCTGTTTGACCCGACCACCTAACACGTATATTGGCCCGAATCCGAACCTCTTAAATCTTCCCAAAACCCTTCCCTGCCGTCATCACCGTTCTGTGCCTTAATTTTCGCCGTCCGTTTAATTGTATTACATTTCCCTTTCCGGCGAGACACCGCCTCTTTAATTAAAACTTTAAACCTCTCGGAGAATCACCATAACTCTCACTTGGCTGCAAATTTGAAGAAAACAAAACACAGAAATCCATTGAAAAAGGTATGAGAAAACACGCGCCTAAATCACGTAAAGCTAAAATACAGAGCCGCTTATCAGAGGTTCATGAAATTGAACTTCTGGAAGCATGGATAGAAACGGCTAAACCCGATTCCGGTTCCAACCCGCTATCACTCGAGCCATTGCCACACAAAGCTCCGGTTGGACGCCTTCCTGATGGTTCGTTCTCTAGGTACGCTGGTTGTGACAGGTTCAGCCAGTTGCCGGTTAGTAAGAAAACTAAGGATGGGTTAATTGATTGCAAATTCAAAACCATGACTGATATTCAAAGAGCTTCTCTGCCACACTCTCTTTGTGGCCGTGACATACTTGGGGCTGCAAAAACTGGCTCTGGAAAGACATTAGCTTTCGTAATTCCGGTACGTTTGCAAGTGATATAGTGATCTTTTAAAGCTTCAGGGTATTTTAACCTGTTATAGTAGGTTAGTTACCATTTATTTTTGGTTACTAATCCATGCTTATGAGATAGATTTACCTATAGTTACCTTTTAGATGGCCTGATATTGTAAATATTTTTTGCACCATTAAGGCATAGAACTTAAACTCATAATTTTTTTCACACTTCTAGTCTTTTAGTCAAAACTTGGATTTTCTTTCTCATCAGTTGACTTGGGTAGTGAATTATACATAAATGAATAGCTATGTTTTTTTTATGAAGCATGAATGAATAGATATGTTAGTAATTGGATTGTATCCATGTGAGATGAACAAAAGCCGGTGGTGTTGTACGTAGTTCTTTGATTCATTTTTTAAAAAGGCTCTTATCTCAGCATGACACATTATTGCAAACAATGAAACCTGATCAATTACTGCAATCTATAACTACACCAGCTTAAGAGAAAATTAAAAGGACTGCAATGAATAAATGGTGCTTATGCCAGAACGTTTTTGGAAGAAAAAGAGACTGATGGGTACATTACTGAAGGAGAAATGTATTCGATGAAGAATTGAAGATGGAGTTTTGTGGGGAATATGAGATTGGAGTAGTGGAATGAAGCAGGAAACAGTAACTCATAATTTGATACTAGTGACTTAAATAAGAAAGCTTCGAACTAAAAAATGTGCCAATTAAGCTATTATACAATATAACTCTGTATATATAATATAAATCCATAAACTGTCAGAAGGATAAAAGGTATGAGGTGCCTAATTCAATAAGAGTCGATGGATTATATACTTTTTTTGTAATAAATGCAAGAGAAATTGCAACCTGATCGTGACAATTGTGTCTCTGGTTCCAAGAGGCTGACCAAAACGTAAGAAGATCTATCCGCATCCACCATTGTAGCCTAGTGGTCAGTGAAGTGGGTGCAAAACTTGGAAATCAGGGTTCAAATTCGTGTAGAAGCGAAAAATATTTGGTGATTTCTTCCCATGGTGGAGCATATTTACCCGGTACCTGTGTTGGTGGAGGAAGCAGGTACCTGAGAGAAGAGTCGAGGTGCACACCAGCTGGTTGAAGGCTTGCCATAAAAGAGTGTAAGAAAATTATCTATTTTCTCTTAATTAATAAATATGTATAAATCCTTCTCCAACTCGAAGTAATTTGAGTCATTGTCTGACCAAACTCTTTCTAATGCTTTTGACATGAACTTGGCTCTATGGAACTACGAAATCTTAGATGCTATTTGCTGATCTCTCTGCCCAAAAAGGTCATGATTCCTCCTGACAAAGTTAAAAGTGATTTATCGAACAAATTGTATCAGAGAATTGAGAGCAAATGAAACATTTTACCATACGAATCTTCGATGCTATTAGCTGATCTCCCTCCCAAAAAAAGTCATAAATTCGGGACTTGTTTTACCAAAGAATTCAATGATGAGCTGATGGAAATGTTTTACCATGTTTCTTTATGATTGGCTAGTGCAGGCATTCGATTTGAATGTGGTATGAATGTTGACTTCACATTATGTGAACTGTCATGTGAAATAGCTCTTATTCATGGGAAATCATCCCCTTGTTTTCCTTGACAAAAGAAAGTAGACGTCCAATCTCTTATGTGGAATGCTGCTTAAGTCTAATATGTTAATTTGAATGTTGCTTCCATAGTTCCATCGTTATATTTTGGCGCTTTAGTGTTTGAATCTCTTAGGTCGTTTGGTTAAGTTATCCTGAATTATAATGATGATTACAATACGGTGATTAAATGATAACGGGATTATTTAATGGATATACTTTTATTGGAAGATGTTTGGTTCATTGGACAAAAAATGAGATATACATGGTGCAATATAAAACATATGTTTGGTTTACGTTAGATAAGTTGGGATAAACTTTTATTTCCAATTTTAACTTGGGATGTCTTAAAGGACTTTGGAATAAGAGCCGTGGAGAAGGACATCTTTGTCCTTTTAGGGGTCTTTTGGTAGGGTGTACAAGAATAATGTTGAATAAAGTGTATTAGTAAAGTATGGATTAGTAATGCAAACATTAGTTATGCAGAGATTATTTCTTATCCACTGTTTGGTGTGGTGTATTAAAAACTAAAATGCATTGCATATTTTTTAAGAAAATTATTTGTTTACAAAAATGCTTTCCATATTCTTTAACTTTATGGGACTTTTAGGACAATTTTGTCTTTAACCATGCTAATGCATGCATTAATAGCCTTGGTATTGTTAATACCATGGTTTGCTATGTACTAGTTATACATAGGGTAATACCAAATAGGTTGTATAACTAATACTTGCATTAGTAATACATAGGTTGAGAAAGTGTACCAAACAAGAGATTGGTAATACCAAGAGCTAATGCATGCATTATTTTCTCTAATGCATCCTACCAACAACCCCTTAGTATTTTATCCTGGAATTAGTTAATCCCGGTATTGTTATCCACCTTCAATGTGGGACAGGATAATACCACAATGGTGGTATAATCTAATCCCAGGATTGTTAATTCCAGATTCGAAAAGGCAACCAAACAGGGGATATGGATTGTTATCTCTTATCCCACCAACCAAACAACCACTTAGTTCTTTAGTAGTATTTTATCTTGCTTATTTACCCATCTTAGTAAATTAAGCCACTTAATTAGATTTGATTTCTAGGTGTTAGAGAAATTGTATAAAGCTCGATGGGGAGAAGAGGATGGTGTTGGATGCATCATAATGTCTCCCACAAGGGAGTTAGCAGGTCAACTTTTTGACGTACTGAAATCAGTTGGGAAGCATCACGGCTTTAGTGCTGGCCTTCTGATTGGCGGCCGCAAAGATGTTGACACTGAAAAAGAGCATGTTAATTCGCTGAACATCCTGGTCTGCACCCCTGGCCGGCTTCTTCAGCATATGGATGAGACACCAAATTTTGATTGTTCACAACTTCAGGTCCAGTTAACAACTTTCTCCCTCTCTGTATCATCATGAATTGTTTTCTTATTTGCTCCTACTTTATTAATGTTAGTGTAACTACCTTGCACGGCAAACAATGCTGTAATTTGCTCATCATAGCATTCTAATTGTATTTGTATAGCATCTAAGGCGCTGATTGAATCCCCCCCCCCCCCCCTAGTGGGTTTGGAATTTGCTTCTCCGTTACTCTACTTTTTTCTTGGAAACATAAGCTATCAAACACGAACAGTAATATGATGAATCTAGTATAATATTTGAAACTATTATCCTTCATCTTTTGTTTATTCTACTTCAATTGTTTCTTCAAAGACGCCGCCTTCCTGTAATTTTCTGATATATAGATGCACATATATGTGTATTTTTTGGATAAGTAGTATTCTTAGTGCAAGATTATTTGTTCTTTTTAATTGGATGCTCTTGTAAACTCTGCAAATTGTTTCATTGTACTTTTTAGTTTTTTTTGTTAGTCATAAATCATAGTATATCTTTTGTTGTAATTGCTTTTTGATTCATGCCTTGTCCACCCAAATATTTGAAAAGGTTTGGATCCTCTTTAAAGAAGACGACCCTGATGTCTTCATTTGTGCTACTTAGAAAATCAAAAAGTATGTGTGTATTTATTATGTTAGAAAGACCATGTAAAAGAAGATATTTTTGAAATTACAATTCGTATGTTTCGTATTGCTTTGCATCCTGCTGTCCGCTGTCTTTTGACAGAACACTTGTATACCTGTCTTCCTTCTATACATTAGAATTATTATGTTTATTTAGTTGGTGACTTGGGTACATTTTTCTGGCTAGGAAGCAGGTTTTAGTTCTTGATGAAGCAGATCGTATTCTTGATGTGGGGTTTAAGAGGGAATTAAATGCAATCATTTCACAATTGCCTAAACATAGGCAGACCTTATTGTTTTCAGCAACTCAGACGAAGTCTGTTCAAGATCTGGCAAGGCTCAGTCTGAAAGACCCCGAATATTTGGGCGTGCACGAGGAGTCTGATACTGCAACTCCCAACCGCTTGCAACAAACAGCAATGCTTGTTCCTCTTGATAAGAAATTGGACATGTTATGGAGTTTTATAAAGGCACACCTTAATTCAAGGATATTGGTTTTCCTATCAAGCTGCAAGCAGGTGTCTGGAACTTCTTCTTAGGCTTTTCTAAAATTGAGACTTTATGGTGGAGATCTTTTTATCGTGGATTTTAAGGATGACATGAATATTGCACTTAATCCTAGAGCGCTGGAAAAACGAGTTTACTGTCTGACCTTGAAAGCACTAATTACAGTAGCTATATCACTAGTTTTTGAAAAAAGTAAAATATCTATCTGTATATTGAATCGGGTTTCAGTGTATTCGGTAGCATTTTGCTCTTATTTTTCGGTGATTTATTTCCTTTTTGTCATTTTTTGCCGTTTCCCATTCAACAGGTAAAATTTGTATTTGAAGTTTTCAAAAAACTCCGTCCTGGGATTCCCCTCAAATGTCTTCATGGAAGGATGAAGCAAGATAGAAGGATGGGAATTTACTCCCAATTTTGTGAACAACGTTCTGTTTTGTTCTCCACTGATGTTGCTTCAAGGGGGCTTGATTTTAATAAGGCAGTTGATTGGGTTGTCCAGGTTAGTTCTTAATGTTTTATGGAGTCGAAAGCTGATATGTAATTATTGATTTTTCATCCGTTAAAGGACATGTATGCTATTGTAAGAAAGTAGAAATTGACATGCATTTGACGCAAATTCACCTTTCAGGTGGACTGTCCTGAAGATTGTGCCGCTTACATACACAGAGTTGGCCGCACTGCTCGATACCTTTCAGGGGGGAAATCTCTTTTATTTGTGATGCCATCTGAAATGAAAATGCTTGAAAAATTGGAAGAGAAAAAGATTCCCCTTCGAGTTATCAAGGTGGGATTTCATCCACTTTTGCTTAACCACTGAAATTTTTTTGAAAAGGAAAAAAAAAAGAAGCTATATTATGTCCTCAATTACAGTGGTTGGCTTAACCACTGAAATTGAGAACATAAAGTTATATTCTCTCTTTTCGTATGCAACAATATGTTCTGTTGTTGGCTGATTATCATTTTTTATGAAATCATGGTGAACAGGCAAATGAAAAGAGGATACAGTCTGTCTCCGATCTACTTGCTTCTTTATTGGTCAAGTACCCTGACCTACAGCATCTGGCTCAAAGGGCTTTTGTGACATACTTGAAGTCCATACACAAACAGAAAGATAAAGAGATCTTTGATGTTACAAAACTTCCAATTGATGAATTCTCTGCTTCGTTGGGTCTTCCTATGACTCCAAAAATCCGCTTTCTGAAACAGAAGCTCAAAGGGAAGACAGTGTCTGAAGCATTATCTCTCATGCCAGATGACACAACCAACGACAATTTGTTGGAACTTCCAATTAAGAAGCCAGATACAGGTAAATCAGAGGGAGAGGGAGAGGAAGTGGAGGAAGACCTCCTTCTAGCTAAGGAGACGCAAGAAGTAGGAGAACTCAAAATTAACAGCAAAGGAGATGATATGTACGTCAAGCACTTCTCTGTATTGTCTATTTGATGTGTAGAATTTTCTTCTAAGCAAGAAGGCATTAGCTAAGTTGAATGGATTTGTTGCTAATCTAACTTGCGTTGAATGGTGGAACTGCTATTTTGAAAAATCTTTCATTAAGCAATGATCTGCTGATCTTAAATATATGGTGATATGATCTGCTGATCTCCAGGATACTCTTCTTGCAATTCACCTTTCTCTTTGCTGCTTCTCATTTTATATAGTGTTTATAATCTTCTTTGTGATTGATTTTGCTTCCTGGTCTTGTTTGAATTGTTTTGTAGGCCGGCCACTAGAGTTTTGAAGAAAAAGAAACTAAAGATCAATGTCCACAGACCTGTAGGGACAAGGGTTGTGTTTGATGAAGAAGGAAACACGTTACCACCTCTTGCAAGATTAGCCGACACAAGTGGTGGCGCTGACTCTCTGCAGCTTAACAAAGAAAAAGGTACGACTGATATATCCAAGAGTCTCAAAAGCTTTTGTTCCAAGATCTTGTGCTATCTGAGATTATTTATTGTATCCAAGTAATATCCTTGAAAAAAAGGATAAACTTTTGCTGCTTTTGATCCAACACTTTTGAACTTGCATCATCGAATCTACCTAGCTGTTTCCTGCATAATCTGCAGCAAAATTTGGTTATTCGCCTCTAGTTCTGTGTTCAGGCGTGAAGTGATTAGTTTCTTCGCTGATGTTAAGTCACTAGATATTGTATTAGTTCATCTCATTTTCAATTGCATATGTTGCTTTCTTACACTTTGTTTTATTCTTGTCGACGATTCAGTAAATCAGAGATATGCTGAGTTGAGAAAGAACTTGAAGTTGGCTGACAAGGAAGACAAGGATTTGGACCGCAAGCGTCTCAAAGAAAAACGAATCAAGGAGAAGATGAAGTACAAGAGAGGTAGAGAGGAAGAGGAAGATGAAGATGAAGATGAAGGACTCTCTGGGTCAGATGCAGAACTCCACAGAGGTAGAGTCAACAAGAAAACCAAGATTTTTGACAGTGATGACGATGATGGCAAGAAGACAGAGGACATGGCTAAAGAGGGTATTGCTGCTGACGCTTTATCTGTGGCAGAGCAAGAGGAGTTAGCTCTGAAGTTGCTAAGTTCTATGAACTCGTAGTGGAAGAACATTTTGATAGCTAAAATTCATATTATTCTCAGCATAAATTTTGTTGTAGTACCTGAATAGTTCCAACAGTAGAAATTATATGGTAACTTACAGGGAACATGAAATGATTGGCTATATGCAGTTGCTTTCTTGCACAAATTAAGCAAAATGTAATGTTTTTGTGCCGGAAAGACAAAAGAGTATTTTTCTGCGGTTCTCAATATTGTCTTTTTGCAATAGATAAGGTAATTTATAATGAAAGTAACTATTTTTGGATTATTTTTTTTATATAAAAAAACGACCTTTTGGTAGCAGTCACTAAACAAGGAGTTCTTATGTCAAAGTGACGAATAAAAGCGTCCCTTGTTTTGACAACTTACTAATCAAGAATTGCAATTTAAATGATCAAAAGGTCATTACTTACGTTAAAGCACTAGGAATTCCAATTCTAGTGCATATTTATAGGGGTGGGCGTAAGCCAGTCAAATGGGCTGGGTTGACCCGTTTCCGGACCAACCCATACCGGTTGTAACTCGGATCGGACCGGACCGGTAGTTAGGGGGCCGGGTGGGCTGGGTTAGGGGGTTAGGGGGGTTGGTACGTTCACCTAAAAAGATTCGGTTAACCGGACTGGTCTAACCCGATCAATGAAAATTACTGTTGAATCGGTTAACCGGCGGCCCGGACAGGTTTAACGGCTAGAAATCTGATTTTTTTTTTAAAGGTGTTATGATCGCTTGCCTTCAAATTTGATTGTTGCCCAACGGATATTTTGCAAGAATAACCCTTTTTTGGGCAATTTTGTTTAAAAATAACACTTTCAGTAATTACTTATTTAGCCCTTTGGAAAACTATAAATTACCCCTCCNCCCCCCCCCCCCCCCCCCTCTCTTCTTCATTTCTTCACTCATCTATCATTTCTCATACTCAAATCGCAATTCAAGTTAAATCATGTCCCGTGATTCTAGAGTGCACTCATATGTTTGGGAACACTTTGAGGTGGTAGAAGAAAATGAGAAAGTTCACAAAGTAAAGTGCAAGAACTATGGTGGAGTCTTAAATCTTCGTTGAATGTGGGAGGGCACAGGCTGTTTAAAGAGGCATACGGATATTGAGTCTCAAATGACATGCCCATACACCCCACAGCAAAATGGGGTTGCAGAATGGAAAAAGAGACATTTATTGGAAGTTATTAGAAGAGTTGTCTTGAGCGTTCTCCAGAAGTTCGTATTTAAGATTATAAGTTGATTTGAGACAATTTGTGTTATTTCAAAATTATTAGACGTATTATGCTTAATGTTTTAGTTTGTTAGATTAATTTGAAGTATTATTTATTATGCAATAATAGGTGCAAGTTTGAACTTTAATTTGAAGTATTAAATGTAAACTTTAATTTGCAAGTTTGAACTTGCAAATTATAAGTGCAAATTTTTTCCATCTTCATTGTATTCTATTATCTTAAATTCTTAATGAAATATTCAAAATTTCAAATATATAGATTTTAAAGCATTTGAATCCTTTTATTCAAACACTCTTTTTATAAGATTGTTTTTTGGTTTTATATTTTTGTTTTATATTAATATTAATTACGATAATTATACAAAATAAAATTAAAAAATAATAATAATTAAAAAAATACTTGGACCTGTAACCCTTACGGTTTATTTTTTTACTCGGATGGACCCGGACCTGTTAAGCCCAGTTAGGACTAACCGTAACCGACCCGAATTGGAAATCGACCGGTCACATTTTTTTCCAACCCGGACCGCCCGACCCACCGTTAAACACCCATTGGTGGGCATAGTATGGGAAAATCCGAAATTCAAACCAAATTTTTGGATTTTTGGATTACGGATTGGATTTTGGGTTTAATTTTTAAAAATTCGGATTGGATATTGAATTTGGTACTTCGGATTTTTGGATATCCAAAAATCGAAATTCTTATACTTTATATTTAGTCATTATCCATATGCCAGCAATAATAAGTTCAATATCCTATCAATTAGATTTATCTCAATATTCAATATTAATTACTAAGTTACTGTCAGAATACTTTCTATTTGGACATGATTTTACTATTGCTACTTCTTTTGATCGTATTCATACCTATTGTATTTTAAATAATAATTTCATTACTTGAAAACTTTATTTGGATGATTGCGGCCAGGGGTGTTCATGATTCGGTTTGGATCTGTTTTTCCCTAAAACGAAACCAAACCAAGTAAACAGGTTCTTCAAATATTGGAACCAAACCAAACCAATTAAGTCCGTTTTTATCGATTCGGTTTTTATCGGTATTGGTCGATTTTTCTGTTATTTATCGGATTTTTTCTTAAATACGAGACATACACTACCAAACACATATTCCGGAGACTACGTTTTCAACATAACACTATCAAATCAATTGCTCTTTGAGAAATCTATCATTTACCAAGAATAGTGATGAATAATTTAAATACTCAATTAAAAATCGATTGTTTTTAACATGAAATAAATTCTTGTACTTAGCAAAAGAAAACTACCAACCAAACTAGAATGTAAAGACAATGAATTAGATTACTGTAATAGCAAAAAATTAGACTGAAAATATAAAGGAATTTTTACCTCCTATAGCAAAGGTTGATACCTTATTTATTTTAAAAAAATACCCTTTTAAAAAATTATATTCCATAGCTACCTTCTGATTTTTATAGCCAAATATCTATTTATGGTTACCTCCTACACTTAAGCCATAAAATACTCTTTGTATTATTTTTCTCTCTCATTCTTTCAGATTTTTCTCCACCCTCTCTTTCTCTCTCAACGCCAGTCTTCCTCCATGAATACAACCACTATTCTCCACTGATTCATCTCTATTGTCTCGCTAAATTTTCATTGTTAGTGAGCTGGGGCTCTGAATCAATGTTGAAATCAAGCCCTAGAGAGAAAGATCCACCCCATTCTGATGGCCGTTGCTTTGCAATAAACTCTGAACATGGCCACTGCAACTCTTGCCTCTCACCACCTCCATTGTTGCTTTTCTTCATCTACCAAATTCGCAATTACTAACAAAAGAAGATAATTTACTATTGAAAATAAGGAATTTCTTTCGTTTTTACGCTAAATTTTGAGAGTCTCGAGTCAGAATCGCGGTCCTCTTGACGAGACGACATTAGGGTTATTTTTAACAAAGACGACGGAGTTTGGGGCTGAGAAACTTGAAGAGTATGTTACCTTTTTTTAAATTATATTTCAATGTATCTCATTGTATTATATGTATTTCATTGTATTCATTGTCTTTTTTTCATTGTATTACAATGTATCTCGTTGTATTCCATGTATTTCATTGTATTCATTGTCTCGTTATATTCCATGAATGAATTCATTTTTTTAATGTAATTGTATTCAGATGTATATATGTATTCAAATGTATGTGCAGTATGTATTCATATATTTTTGCACTATAGATGACATGCTATATGTAACGACCCGACCGGTCGTTTTGCGTTATCGGACACCATTTCCCTAAATGAGATTTAATTTTAAATTTATAAGTATCACGCTATTTCAAACAAGTGATAAGTAAAGTCGTGAAGGTGAGAAGGTAAACAAGTTAAAGAAAATGATGTTGGTCGAAGTTTGACATTTGGAGATAAAATACGATGCAACCTATAGTGTCCGGTATTTATGGACTAGTTCTATACAAGGTATCACATGGCCATGATAGTAGGTGTATAAAGTGTATTAAATAAGTAGAATTTTAAGTAATTTGAGATAATTCTTAATTATGCGGGTAATTAGTTAATTATCGGATAGCGGGATATTACCTAATTAATTAATTAATTATTGGATAAGATTAATTTTATCTCCACCCCACGTGGCAGCAAGCACTTCTTGGGGAAGTGACTCTTAGTCAACTTTCATTAGGTGGCAACTTAATACATTGAGTTCACTTATCTTTGGACATAAATTTTAGTTTAAATTTGTCTTTGGACATTCAAGATTTATGTGTGAATGTTTGGATACTCTACTGACCCATTAAAAGAAGAATGTTGATTTGCCTCAATTCTCTTGTTCTAT
>MDKH01139076.1:0-21827 GCA_005239495.1 Nicotiana undulata | reverse complement strand
ACTTCGGCTGATAGTCTTGTCTGTGTCGGATATATATATATATATATATATATATATATATATGTATACTCATTACATTAATGAGCATTTGCCTTGAGTTGGGATCGTACGATGGTGAGTTGAGAAACAATACTGAGTACTGGAAAGTGAACAATTGAGAATAAAGATAAAAAATTTCGGATAGTGAGAAAGAAAACAATGATATAACTATGAACATCTTACAAAGAAAGATTATGTTTGAGATCAGTTACTGTTGTTGTTTACATGTTCATATACTCGATGTACTTTCTCACATGATTTATTGCTCAGTATGTATTTTATTTTATTATGTACTGGACCTTAGTGAGTATATATTCTACCTCTCGTCACTACTCTTTACGAGTTTAGACGGGATACTCACTGGGTATATATTTGTTTATATGTACTCATGCTGCACTTTCTTTCTTTTTCTGCACTTGACTGTGTAGGTATTGAGGCTGGTTTGTCTGTTCGTCCATCAGCTGATAGGTACTGATCGCGGCGTCGCTCCACACGGTGAGCTATCTTCTTGGCGTTTTCCTGGCAGCACCTCTGGAGCCTTCTAGTTTCATTTTGCTCAGTCTTTTGTTCCAGACTGCGGCTTGTATATTTTGTATAAGTATTTTTCTGTTGTTGTATCTAGGTAGCCGCCCGTTGACACTGTGATACTAGTCCTGGCACACACTTGTTGTAGTCATGTTGGTAATTTGGGGTTGTATATATTGGGCCTAATACGTAGTTGTGGCTCAGCTTATTTCTACGGCCTTACCTCATATTGTTATTGTATTCCGCATTTTTATTGTTATTGTTGTTCGTTGGCTTGCCTAATCTCGCCGTTAGGCGCCATCACGACCTGGATCAGTTTTGGGTCGTGACAGCACACAAACCGAGGAATTTAAAATTATTATTTTAAGGCTAATGAGCCCATAATAGTGTTTTAAGTCATAAGATGACCCTTTGGGTCATCACAATCTCCTTTGTCGCGCCCCCTTTTTTCCTCGCGGAGTCTGGGTTTCGACATTTTTTGGGATAACTAGTTTACTTTTGGGAAGGGGTATGGAAACTGAAGAGTCTCCACCTAACGGATTTAAGGTGCGTTAGGGAACCTGATGCAAATAACTCATAAAAACCAGTTTACATTACTAGATATTAGGTAAGGGCTTGAAATTACCTTAAGGGGAAGGTGTTAGGCACCCCTCGAGGTCCACAACGGTAGGTCCCGACCAAACTCATTTTGCGAATTAGTCAACAAGGAAAAAAAGCAATTTAAACGCATAAGGATTTCTTAAAAATAGGAATAAAGGGGTCCTAAGTTTATTAGCCTATAGGATCACTTTTGTGCAATACGCGGTAAACATTCCTCAAATAGAGGTGTTATGCATTGCATTGGCGCACATGTCATCATATCCTTTACTACCCAAATACCCTCCCCTTAATGGTTATATAAGAGATTCTAATTCAACGTACTATATGCGTGCATTACCCGTCCCTTACTTACGGTCCTGGAGGTGTTTAGGAATTCTAGTTAAGGTGGATCTAGACTCTCCTAAAGTGCTTAAAAGGATAAAGTCTAAGCGACAAGCAAAACAAATAGGACGGTCATATAAAGGAACATTTAAAGGCCCATATTTACCTCCACAAAAAAACAGGCAATTGCACGTCTCAAACAATAGTATTTCAGACACTTTAAAAAGTCCTATAGCAGGATATCTAGGTGAGCACAAAGCAGAATATATGCAGTATTTTATTAAACGAGGCAGTGAAGACCTAATCAGTTTGCCTACTGATTTTATCACTTTCCGAATTTGGGCAATTTACAAACAGTCAAACAAAAATAATTTAGTAACTTCAGAATTTTAGTTGTCCTATAGGCTTGCCTAGGTGAGGATCATCAGTATCTTATAAACATGATATCTAGTCGTTAATTAGAACCGCAATAAACCAGTAAACGATTTTAAGCAAACAATTTGGTTCATTATGTCCTATAGGCATGTTGTCTAGGTGCTGAAAATAATAACAAATGTTACAGAACTGGTTTTATATATTTATCTCTATAAGTCTGATATCAAGGTGTTGGGACTATTTTTATACTTATTTCTTATAGGCATGATTGCTACTGAAGAAACTGATTTTTTATGCGATTTGACTGCAGGTATGATATCTAGGTGAGTGCAATAAAAATTCATAGAACATGGTTTTAATGCACATAGGAGAATATATGAACATGATTATGAGGCAGAATTAATGACAACCCACAGACATTTCTAAGAAAACGTGAGTACGCAGAATTTGAGAAGTGGAAGTTTAGAACAAATGATATGATGAACCTATAAGCATGTTTTCTAGTGCACATAACAATCCTATAAGCATGGTTTCTAATGCAGGTAGATAATCATAACAGTCCTAAGAGCATGATTTCTACCCGATTTCCCCACAAAAATATATAAAAGTCCCTCAAATTTTACTAATATCTCCCGTATCTGTTTTACAAGAACTATTATTACATGCCAAGTGATAAATGAATTACAGAAGAGAAATTGCTACACTATAGAGAGCCTGGATAGGCCCAAAAGTAAACCTGGAAAACCAGGCCTTCAACCAAGTCTGAAGTGTCAACATCTCATAGTATCCAAGAGGGTATCCTGGTGTGTGAAAGTTCCCAAGGGCCTCAGGGACCCCGAGCAATGTTCACACCAAGGATCCTTTAAAGAAAACAGATTTTTTGCAGTGTGGAAGAGCCAGTCCCAGTGCGTAAGAGTTCGGAGGAGTCTCATGGACTCCTAGGCAGGGCTCACACTAGAGGGGCACGACCCTAGATGTTCTAAGAGTAGGAGTGAAAGATAGTGCTTGAAAAATAGAAATGGTTTTAAGAAAGCAGTTTAGAAGTAAAATGGTTTAGAAATAAAACAGTTTAGCAGCGAAATAGTTTAGAGGTGAAAAGCAGTTTGAAAAATGAAACAGAGTCATTGCAGTACTTTGAAACAAAGGTTTCAACAAACAAGCAACAAACATAAACATAGTCACAAAGTTTCAAAGAAAAGATTCACATTGCCCAGCTTTAGCTTAGTTCATTATATGACACTAGGTGGGCATATAGCATGCTAAGAAGAAATGATTTCACAGATAAGGGAGAAGGGGTTGGGAGCATAGGAATCCTGAATCAAGAACACACAAAATAAGGCGACCATGCTGATTAATAGGGACATAGAGCAGGCAGGGGTAGGTTGACATTTTACAACAACCAAGTTCATAACACTCACTAGGATATAACATACTGATTTAGGGCCCTAGACAGGAAACACATAAGTCTAACAGCCATACGAAATGATATAAGTAAGCATGCTGACTTAATGCAAGAGACAAGAAAACATAGAATTTAAATACAACAGTAAACATGCTGATTAAAAGCAGAAAGGCATAGACCTAAATGCAGAGGTAGTTATGCTGATTAAAGTAGTAATACGGAAGTGATCATGTTGGTTGAGATCAAGGAAGATACCAATTCAATTACACAAAAGTAGCCATACTAGTTGGAGTTGCAAGACAGGAAAGATAGGAGTCTAAATGCAAAAGTAAACATGCTAGTTTAAAGCAATAAACATGAAGATTGAATCTTAAACACAGAAGTAGTCAGGCTAATTAAAACACAGGAGAGACAAAAGTAAAGCAACAGATAAGAGAGTACATAGGTTTAAGATTCATGGCATAATGAATAATATTAGGAATGGAAACATACCAGTTAAAGGTAGCAAACAGAAGACGAAAGGTTTGCAGGACTCAATGGCCTAACCTTGGCTTTCAGCCGGCTAGACAATGCAACGAACACAAGTAGCAAAAAGGTTTTTAGTGAGATCAGAGTTTGTGTGTGAGTGTGTTTGTGAACTAGTGTTCGTGTGTTGAAGAATGAGAATGAGAGTATGTATAACACTTAGTAAGGTAAACAAATAAGGCAAGAATAATTTAGAGTTCGTAAACAAGGTAACCCAAATAAATCAACCAGTTAATTGGGGGATTTAATCAATCAATCACACGGAAGATCTGGGAAACCCCTTAGAATATGGGATTCAATTAACGGTACAAAATTAGGGCTCAAATAAGGCAATAAATCAGTCCTACACCATATAGGAGTCAATCAAGCCCCTTAAGTCAGATTGATAATCCAAATAAGGCAAGCATTACTAATTAATGTCACAAATAAGGAAATAGGTAAAAAACCTAGAAAATAATGATTTTAACAGGAGAAAATCATTCGAAACCTAAATAGAATCAGTCAATATAACTGGTTAACAGAAATAAACACAATAACGGGAAGAAAAGTTGAAGAAATCAGTGTCACAAACAGAAACACCTAGGGTTCAAGCATATACACGGAAATCAATCAAGCCAGTTAAGAAATAATTAGATTAAGCACTTGAAAGTTAGAAAAACCCTTTTGAAGAAGCTTAGAACGGAACCCTAATTTCAGAAAAGTAATGGAATCGGAATAAAATTAACAAAACAAAAGATTTTTGAGGAAAAATACCAAATAGTACTCAGAACATTTCAGATCTACGAGGATCTGAAGAGACCCAAGTAGTCATAAAACTAGGGTTTTTCAAAAACAATAGAGATGAAAGAAACTCGGTCAAAAGCCATAGATTCGGATTAAAAATAGGAGGAAATCAGTACTCACAAATGAGAATGGCCATAGACAGGCCTGTAAACAAGTTCCGGACAAAACCCAGGTTGAATCTCTTTGAGATTCTCCTCGGAATCCATGTAATCAAACAACCAGAAGGTGTAGAAGGCCGGTAAGGGCCGGAAAATACACAGAAACTCCATTGACGGGGAGTTTTGCCGGTGACGGCGATTAGGGTTTAGGGAGTGGTTGAGAGAGCATGGAGGGGTTAGGGAAAGCAGTGACAGCGGAAGAAAGGGGAATGGGGGTTAGGGTTAGTCGTTTAGAATTAAAAATGGTAAGAAATAAACTGGACCGTTGATCTTAGAGATTTTGGGCCGGGGCCGGGTACGCACAGAATTGGGCTTGGGGATTTTGGGCTGGTATTTAAAATATTGGGATGGTGTAAATTAATTGAAACGAAATTAAAATGGGCTATTTGTTAAATACCCAATTAATTTGTAAAAATGATTAACAAATTATAAAAATAAATTTCATGCATAAAATTTTTTTAAAATAATTACTCAATATTTCAAAAATAGAAAAAGCAATTTGCTGGTAAAATAATGTAATAATGCATACATTGACTATTATTGTAAAGTTATTGCAATTATAACCCAAAAATATAAATGTGCCTATTTGTGAAATAGTTCGGCTTAGTATAGATATATATAGTAAAACTTAAGTCATAAAATTGTTATAAAGCCATTTGTAATGCAGTTAGTAATTATTTATATAGTAAAATATTGAGATAAATTAATAAAAAATCCTTAAATAAATGCAGAAATTATGGGAAAGATGTTAGTTGATGATCATGTACTATTTTGAAAATAGATATGCATTTTGAAAATAATATAGAAAAAAATTGGTATCAACAACTGCCCTCTTTATCCGGGAAGGACAAAAGAGTTGTCGAGTAAAGACATGATGGCCAATTTTGACCTAGTTGGGCGATTTGAGAGACATATGTCGCACTCTGGTTTCCGAGCTGCTTAAATATCCCTAGTTTTAGAGGAATCAGGTCGTGTGTAGTTCTAGATTCACCGGCGAAATATACCAATGATGTTATGACAAGAATGGTCACAAGGTTTTAGGATAGGTGAAATGGTTGCGGTCAAGTTTGAGGTAGTGTGAAGGAACTGGAATGTGATTGCTCTTTTTTGGATGGTGGTTGCTCATAGGGTTACCTGCAAATAAAAATGCACTGCAAGCATATATCTGTGCATAAATTTAAAGGTGATGCAAATTCCCTTCAGACTATGAGAATTGTCTTCGGACGGTTGAAGATGACGTCCTTAGACCATGATATCCTGGGCCATGAATTGTTCAGTGAGGGATTTGCAGGCCATGAAATGATGTTCTGGGGCCATGGAAATGGTGCCTCCGAACCATGACGCCTTTGAATAATGATATGCAAGTTTGAGAGATCCTCAGGCCATGGCATGGCGTCTTCCGGCTATAAGGATGATGCCTTCAGACTATGACGCCTTCGGACAAGTTGGTGATATTTCAGCCCATGAGATGCAAAAATATGATGTTAGGAGCAACAAGACAGGGCTTAGTCTTGTGTGAAGGTGAGGGCAGAGCATAGCCCGAAAGAAGAGAAAATAGATAGCTCAAGGGAGACAGTGCTTAGTCTCGTTCAAGGTTCGGGACAGGGCTTAGTCCCATGCAAAGATTGAGACAGGTCTTAGTATCATGCAAATAAAAGGAAATGCATAGCCTTGTGCAGATACGAAGGAAGGGCTTAGCCTCATGCAAGATTTGGGACAAGGCTTAGTCCCGTGCAAATAGAAGGCAATGCTTAGCCTTATGCAAATATGGGGGCAGGTCTTATGTTACCACCCATATTCATGTACGTTGGTTCATTCAATGAGTTAGTCGACGTAAATCTAAGAAGAGATTCTTTTTGAAATAATAAGAAGTTAATCCTATTGATCTTAAATGATACAAGAGTGTATACGGGTGATTAACAAGTATTAGAAGTTAAATGAATCAAGGATGTTGTAACTCGTATTCTTGGGTAAACCTAGGGGTGCTTAATATTCTCAAGAGGTCATATTTTAAGGTATTTGAATCATATAATATACGTATCATAGTCTTGAAGTCAACGAGTTATGAAACAAAAGTCGACAAGAGTTTTCGCAACTTAGGTTCACAGTTTTACTTAAACTTTAGGTCAAATGTTATTAAGCTTTTCTCCAATTATACTTGGAATTACGGGGTGATCTACCCTCTAAAGTGAAAATATATGAGTCTAGTTTCCAACTCATTAAATCATTTATCAATACGACATTGGAGTAGAGAGATATAGGCATTTTTCCGAGACTGCACAAGCTGCTAGGTGACAAGTAGGTGTGTCACCTACTTGGTTAAATGATATCCCAAAATAGGCAATTTCGGGTCGGCCAAAGAGCCCATTTAAAGGTTTATCTCCTGAAATATAACCCTCATTATATATCACCAATAACCAGACCTAAACCACTGCAAACTTCCTCCCAAAAATTATCCACAAACCCTAATCGATTTTATCTCTCTTTCAAGTTCTAATTGGGGGTAAAACCTAGAGCTTGAAGTAAGGTAAGTTTCCTGCTCTATTGCATCCAAAGTTCATGCTGTAAAATCATTGTAATTCATTGTATACTTGTAATAACTCACGGGACGGTGATCGAAAGCCGTGAGTTCGAGTAGGTGTGTCACCTACTTGGTTAAATGATATCCCAAAATAGGAAATTTTGGGTCGGCCAAAGAGCCCATTTAAAGGTTTATATCCTGCAATATAACCCTCATTATATATCACCAATAACCAGACCTAAACCCCTGCAAACCTTCTCCCAAAAATTATCCACAAACCCTAATCGATTTTCTCTCTCTTTCAAGTTTTAATTGGGTGTAAAACCTAGAGTTTGAAGTAAGGTAAGTTTCCTACTCTATTGCATCCAAACTTTATGCTGTAAAATCATGGTAATTCATTGTATACTTGTAATAACTCACAGGACGGTGATCGGAAGCCGTGAGTTCGAGTTATTCACTTGTAGCGGACTGTTTTGTGTTGTTGTTGGGCTGACTGTTTTACTACTATTTTGTGGCATTTTGGAGAAGGAAGGATGTGGAGAAATACCATATATATGTAGGGTTGTGATCTGGTCGTTCCTCATAACATTTCCAGGTCGTTTGACATGACTACGGTGGTCGTCTTATGTATGAAGTGATTAGGTAGTGTGTGGACTGTTTTGGGAGGCTCAATATGATTATTATTGATGTTGTTTGGGCTGTTTGGTGATTTATTTGACTTGTGTGAAGCCATATATATAGGGGAGGTGCTTCCCATTTCATCGTAAAATAGGTTGTGGTCGATACATAATAGTTATGACGCTTAAAGGATAACGATAGTGTCGTTTCTCTTATTGTAGACTAACGAGTCGTGACAATTGAATAGCTTGAGATTGGGGCAGTATATACAAGGTATATGAGGATATCCCTTTCCTTATTTTGCACGACTCTGATTGTACATAACGCAATGAACGAGCTTCCAAAGATACTCTACTCTTAGAAGCTAGCAGTACTTACATTGTTCCCTTCTTATGGAATAATTGATGTTGAGGTTGCTTCTCTTATTGTTATGATATCAATGTTGTTGGTACTTCCTGATTCTTATAAGATTCTTGATGAAGAGTTAATCCTAATAACGTGTACAGAGAATATCGACCTTATGTCACTCCGAAAGGTTCAAAATATGATTCCAATGAGTCCTACATGCATTATATATATGTATCTATTATACTCTACCGAGCCACACTATACCCGGCCGGGTATGGCACCTATTATGAAACCACTAATTAGTTGGGTTTACCGCGCTTCGTGTGGCCGGGTACGTTTTATCGAGCCTATTACGTCTGGGTATGATATGATGATGATGCCCACAGAGGCGAATGTTTTAAAGGTTTATGTATACATATGTATGTATCACGCATTTCATGTCAGTAGCCCTCAGAGGTACCCAGATGTTACAGGTTGTATATTCTCTATCCCCGTTTACATTACTGTTCTTACTTATGCTTTCCTACCTTACATAATCAGTACTTTATTCGTACTGATGTCCTTTTTATTTGTGGACGCTGCATGTCATTTTGCAGTTGTTGATTAGTTTGGTAGCTGCTGAGGCTCAGAGGCAGAATACTGTCACTGTTGATTAACCGGATAGTACGAGAGTTCGAGATTTTATTAATCTAGACCCTCTAGTGTTTACCAGATTAGACCCCAAGGAGGACCCACATACTTTTATTAACCAAGTTCATCGTACACTGCGGGTTATGCATGCTACAGATACAGATACAGAGACGTGATTTAGCGATTATCTGGTATGATAGTTGGGAGAGATCCAGGGGTTTGAACGCACCTCCAACTGTGTGGAAGGAATTTTCTGAGGCCTTTCTTCGTCACTATTTTCCCGTTGAGATACGACGAGCTAGAGATGATAAGTTCTTGAGCCTTAGACAAGGAAATATGAGTGTGCGATAGTATAGCATGCAGTTTGATTCTTTAGCAAGGTATGCTCCTCATATGGTGGTCGATATGAGTGATAGGGTGCATATGTTCTTGAACGGTTTGGGACCACATCTGATAAATGAGTGCACGACAGCCTCCTTCGTGGAGGGCATGGATATTTCCTGTATTCAGGCTTATGCCCAGACTCTAGAGGATCGTAAGCGCCAGCAGAGGACAGATAGGGAGAAAGATAGGGGCCATCATAAGAGGGAGAGATATGTAGGGTATTCTCATGACTTCAGAAGTAGTGTTAGGCCCCAGTCTTCGAGAAGTTTGGCGCCACCTGTAGCTAGTGCTCCTCCACAGTTTCAGAGGCCTCGGGATGATCGATTTACCTAATCTGGTCTAGGTCAGAGTTCGCGGGCATCAGGCTCGCAATATCTTAGGGATAGTAGTCAAACGAGACCCTAACACCCCGTTATGATCAGTGTGGTAAGGCCCACTTTGGACTGTGCCGTCGAGGTTCTGATGTGTGCTATTCTTGCGTACAACATGTCCATATGATACGGGATTGTCCTAACAGAGAAGGTGGTGGTATGGCTCATCCAACTGGATCTGTGTCTGGTTCTTCCTCAACAATTCGACCTCCAGCACAAGGTTTTCAGCAGTCAATAGGTCGTGGTAGAGGTAGAGGTGCAGTGCCGCGTTCGAGTGGTGCTCAAAATCAAACATATGATCTACTAGGTCGACAGGATCTTGGGGCATCTCAGCATATTGTTACAGGTATATTGTCTGTGTTTTCTTACGATGTATATGCGTTGATTGATCTGGGATCTACATTAGCATAAGTTACACCTTTTGTGGCTAATAAGTTTGGCGTTGAACCTGAATTGATAAGTAAACCACTTGTGGTATCTACTCCGATTGGAGATTTTGTGATTGCTAGAAGGGTATATAGAGGTGATACAGTGATGATTTGTAGTCATCAAACCTCGACGAATTTATTTGAATTAGAAATGGTTGATTTCGACATTATAATGGGTATGGACTGGTTGGCCTCATGCTATGCAAATGTTGATTGTCGTACGAAGATGGTTAGGTTTCAATTTCCTGATGAACCTGTCATCGAATGGAAAGGGAACATTGCTACGCCAAAAGGTAAGTTTATTTCCTATCTTAAGGCAAGGAAGATGATCTCAAAAGGGTACATTTATCATCTCGTTCGCGTTAGGGATGCGGAGACGAAGCCGCCTACTCTACAATCAATCCCCGTGGTCAACGAATTTCCAGATGTTTTCCCAGATGAACTTCCAGGCCTTCCTCCTGAAAGGGAGATTGAGTTTAGCATTGATGTATTGCCTGACACTCAACCCATATTTATTCCTCCATATAGGATGGCCCCGGCAGAGTTGCGAGAGTTGAAGGGGTAGTTGAAGGACTTGCTGGATAAGGGCTTCATTAGGCCTAGCACTTCACTTTGGGGTGCGCCAGTCCTGTTTGTGCGGAATAAAGACGGATCGTTACGGATGTGTATCGACTATCTAAAGTTGAATAAGTTTACTATAAAGAACAAGTATCCACTTCCAAAGATTGATGACCTGTTTGACCAACTCCAAAGTGCCAAGTATTTCTCCAAGATTGACTTACATTCAGGGTATATCAAGTGAGGGTTAGGGATAAGGATATTCCAAAGACAGCCTTTCGGACAATATATGGGTACTTTGAGTTCTTGGTGATGTCGTTCGGGCTAACAAATTCCCCAACAGCTTTTATGGATCTCATGAATACTGTATTCAGGCCCTATCTTGATGTGTTCGTGATCGTATTCATTGATGACATTTTTGTGTATTCTCGTTCGGAGGTGGTACATGTAAGACACTTGCGGATAGTATTACAGACGCTTCAAGACCGTAAGTTATATGCTAAGCTCTCCAAATGTGAATTATGGCTGAACACAGTACCATTCCTTGGCCATGTGATATCTGACGAGGGTATTAGTGTCGACACTCAAAGGATCGATGAAGTAAAGAATTGGCCGAGACCTACAACACCATCAGAAGTCTGCAGCTTCTTGGGGCTAGCAGGATATTATAGGCGATTTGTAGAAGGGTTTTCCTCTATATCAGCACCATTGACTAAGTTAACAAAGAAAGCTACTAAGTTCCAGTGGTCTTACTCTTGTGAACAAAGTTTTCAGGATTTAAAGAATCGATTGACATCTGTGCCAATGCTCACTCTCCCAGAAGGAATAGAACGTTATGTGGTATATTGTGATGCCTCAGATATAGGTTTGGGGTGCGTATTGATGCAATATGGGAAGGTGATTGCTTATGCGTCAAGACAATTGAAGAAGCATGAAAAGAATTACCCGACCCATGATTTGGAATTGGCTGCAGTAATATATGCTTTGATGATATGGCGGCACTACTTGTACAGCGTTCATGTTGACATCTACACAGATCACAAGAGTTTACAATACATCTTCAAGCAGAAGGAGTTGAATTTGAGGCAACGTAGGTGGCTTGAATTACTGAATGATTACGATGTCGAGATATTTTACCATACCGGTAAAGCCAATGTTGTGGCAGATGCTCTCATTCGTAAGTCAATGGGAAGCTTAGTACACATTGAGGCAGGCAGACAGGGGTTGACTAAAGAGCTTCTTCAGCTAGACAATATGAGAATTAGATTGTTAGACTCTGATGACGGAGGGGTTACTGTACAGAATACATCAGAATCATATTTGGTATCCGAGGTAAAAGCACGACAATAGTACAATTGAGAGAGAGCATTCAACAGTGTAAAATTATGGATTTTGAGATCGGAGCAGATAGGGCACTGAGATACCAGCGCCGGTTATGTGTGCCTGATGTGGCAGTGTTGAGAGAGAAGATTATGATTGAGATTCATCAATCTCGATATTCCATCCATCCCGGATCGACAAAGATGTATCATGATGTTAAGGAGCAGTATTTGTGGGATAACATGAAGAATTCTATTGCAGAATTTGTAACCCAGTGTCCTAATTGTCAACAAGTAATAATCGAACATCATAAACCTAGTGGATTGCTTCAGAACATAGAGATTCCGACCTGGAAATGCGAGGTGATTAATATGGACTTCATTATTGGATTACCTCGCACTTATCATAAGTTTGACTCCATATGGGTGATAGTTGATCGACTTACAAAATGTGCCCATTTTTTGCCTGTTAAGACGACTTACACAGCTGAATATTATGCAAAGTTGTATATCAATGAGATTGTTAGTCTTCATTGTGTACCGATATCTATTATATCAGACCGAGGAACGCATTTTGCGGCTAACTTTTGGAGGTCTTTTAAGAAGGGTTTAGGAACACAAGTGAATCTCAGCACTGCATTCCATCCACAGACTAACAGACATGCTGAACGTACCATTCAGACACTTGAAAATATGCTACGAGCATGTGTTCTGGATTTCTAGGGAATTGGGATGACCATCTTCCACTCATAGAATTTGCCTACAATAATAGCTATCATTCCAGTATTAAAATGGCCCCATACGAGCCACTATACGGGAGGAGATGTAGATCACAACTTGGATGGTTCGAAGTCGGTGAAACAGAACTATATGGGCCAGATTTGATTCACCAAGCCATTGAGAAGGTGAAACTGATACAAGAGCGGCTGAGGACGGCACAAAGCAGGCAAAAGTCTTATTCTGATGTCCGGCGTCGTGATCTGAAGTTTGAGGTTGGTGATTGGGTTTTCCTGAGGATCTCGTCGAAGAAGGGTGTTATGCGTTTTGGTAAGAAGGTTAAGCTGAGTCCGCGGTATATCGGTCCGTACAAAATTCTTCGACGAATTGGATAGGTTTCTTATGAGTTAGAATTGTCATCCGAATTGGAATTTGTCCACCCAGTATTCCATGTATCCATGTTGAGAAAATGTATTGGAGACCTTTCTCGGGTCGTCCCTACCAAAGATGTACAAGTTATAGAGGATATATCATATGAAGAAGTTCCAATATCTATATTAGATCGACAAGTCCGCAAGTAATAAGAAAGGATGTAGCTTCCATCAAAGTATTGTGGAGGAACAAGAACATGGAAAAAATTACATGGGAACAGAAGAGCTGATGAAGTCTAAATACCCTTACTTGTTCCAGATTTAAGATAACAAAGATGTCGAGGGGACGCAGGACGCATTAGAAGGTGAAATAGCTCTATGAGGTAAGCAATAGCTTGAAAGTACTCTTCCTTAATACACAATGGTGATATGCAGATAATGTACACATCCATAATGCTTTCCATAGCCTTGCAAGGCAATAAGTTGGGTTTAACAGCATGCAAGTTTGTCTAATACCCTTTTATAGGGGAAAACTCGGCCGAAAATTTCCGTTGGAATCCACGATGAGTTAGGCTCCCCATAAACCTCTACATTCGAGGACGAATGTTTCTAAGGGGGGAGGGTGTTACAACCCATATTCACGTACGTTGGTTCATTCCATGAGTTAGTCGACGTAAATCTAAGAAGAGATTATCTTTGAAATGATAAAAAGTTAATCCTATTGATCTTAAATGATACAAGAGTGTATAAGGGTGATTAATAAGTATTAGAAGATAAATTAATCAAGGATGTTGTAACTCGTATTCTTGGGTAAACCTAGGGGTGCTTAATATTCTCAAGATATCGTATTTTAAGGTATTTGAATTATATAATATATGTATCATAGTCTTGAAATCAAACGAGTTATGAAACAAAAGTCGACAAGAGTTGTCGCAACTTAGGTTCACAGTTTTACTTAAACTTTAGGTCAAATGTTATTCACAATCTAATTAGAATTACGGGGTGATCTACCCACCAAATTGAATATCTATGAGTCTAGTTTCCAACGCATTAAACTGTTTATAAATACGACATTGGAGTAGAGAGATATAGGCATTTTTGCGAGCCTGCACAAGCTGCTAGGTGACAAGTAGGTGTGTCACCTACTTGGTTAAATGATAGCCCAAAACTAGGCAATTTCGGGTTGGCCAAAGAGCCCATTTAAAGGGTTATCTCCTGCAATATAACCCTCATTATATATCACCAATAATCAGACCTAAACCCCTGCAAACTTCCTCCCAAATATTATCCACAAACCCTAATCGAATTTCCCTCTCTTTCAAGTTATAATTGGGGGTAAAAGCTAGAGTCTGAAGAACCAAAATAAGGTCTGAGTTATCCAAAAAGTAAGGTAAGTTTCCTGATCTATTTCATCCATTTTTCCAGCTATAAATTCATGGTAATTTGTTGTATACTTGTAAGAACTCACGGGACAGTGATCGGAAGCCATGATTTCGAGTTATTCACTTGTAGCAGACTGTTTTGTGGACTGTTTTGTGTTGCTATTGGCCTTCGTGTTTTACTACTGTTTTGTGGAGTTTTGGAGTAGGAAGGGTGTGAAGAAACACCATATATATGTAGGGTTGTGGGCTGGTCGTTCGTCGTAATATTTCCGGGTCGTTTGACACGACTACGGTGGTCGTCTTATGTATGAAGTGATTAGGTAGTGTGTGGTCTATTTTGGGAGGCTGGCTGTTTGGTGATTGTTTTGACTTGTGCGAAGTCATATATATAGGGGAGGTTCTATATGTTTCATCGTAAAATAGGCTGTGGTCGATACATAATAGTTATGACGCTTAAAGGATAATGATATTGTCGTTTCTCTGATTGTAGACTAAGGAGTCGTGACAATTGCATAGATTGAGATTGGGGCAGTATATACAAGGTATGTGAGTCTATCCCCTTCCTTCTTTTGCACGACTCCGATTGTACATAATGCAATGAACGAGCTTCCAAAGATACTCTACTCTTAGAAGCTAGCAGTACTTACATTGTTTCCCTTCTTATGGAACAATTGATGTTGAGGTTTCTTCTCTTATTCTTATGATATCAATGTTGTTGGTACTTCCTGATTCTTACAAGATTCTTGATGAAGAGTTAATCCTAATAACGTGTACGGAGAATATCGACCTTACGTCACTCCGAAAGGTTCAGAATATGATTCCAATGAGTCCTACATGCATTATATATATATATATATATATATATATATATACTCTACCAAACTGCGCTATAGTCGGCTGTGTATGGCACCTATTGTGCAAACACTGATCAGTTGGGTTTACCGAGCTCCACGTGGCCGTGTATGTTTTACCGAGCCTATTATGGTCAGGTACAATACGATGATAATGATGCCCACAGAGGCGGATTTTTTAAAGGTTTATGTATATATATGTATGTATCACGCATTTCATGTCATTATCCCTCAAAGGTACCCAAATGTTACAGGTTGTATATTCCTTATCCCCGTTTACATTACCGTTCTTACTTATGTTTTCCTGTCTAACATACTCAGTGCTTTATTCGTACTGACGTCCTTTTTATTCGTGGACGCTGCATGTCGTGCTGCAAGTCCTGATAGACAGGTAGACGCAGCTCCCCCCCACCACAGTAGACTTTCCAGTTCAGCGGTTATAGGCGAGATCCCTTCTCCGGAATTACCATGGTCTTGGTATGCCTTTTTGTTATAGATATTATGGGTATGTTGGGGCCCTATTATGGCTATGTTTCATTACTTATGCTCCTTTAGAGGCTCATAGGCAGGTTTCGGCTTATGTATAGTTTCGTATTGTTTGTCGGATGATTTTTGTTGTATTGACTTTCATGGAAGCGTGGTAGCTCCTAACTTATATGTAGTTTTTTGGCAGTCTTGTTATCCCATGTTATGCGTGTTCATTCTATTATCTTTCATTGTTTGGTGTTCATAATCTATATCTACCACTTATATTGATATCGTCGGCCCTTAAAGATAATAAGAAGATTAGACAAAATGTACGAGGGTGCTCGGCAAGTATGACCCGGGTACTAGTCATGATCCTCTAGTTTGGATCGTGACACCATAGCCTAATGCAGGATTTGTGACAGGGCTTAGTCCCATGCAAATAAAAGCCAAGGCTTAGCCTTATGCAAATATGGAGGTAGGGCTTAGCCTCATGTAAGATTGAGACAAGGCTTATTCTCATGCAATTAAAAGGCAACGCTTAGCCTTATGAAAATATATAGGCAGAGCTTAGCCTCATGCAAGATTGAGACAAGGCTTTGTCTCATGCAGAAATTCGGGACAAGGCTTAGTCCCATGCGAATCGAAGGCAGAGCTTAGTCTTATGCAAATATGGAGGCAGGGCTTAGCCTCATGCAATATTTGGAATGAGGCTTAGTCCCATGAAATATAAGGCAATGCTTAACCTTATGCAAATATGGAGGTAGGGCTTAGCCTCATGCTGGATTTGGGACATGGCTTAGTCCCATGCAATGTGAAGGCAATGCTTAGCCTTATGCAAATATGGAGGCAGGGCTTAGCCTCATGCAACATTGAGACAAAGCTTAGTCTCATGCAATTAAAAGGCAACTCTTAGCCTTATGCAAAGATGGAGGCAGTGCTTAGCCTCATGTAAGATTGAGACAAGGCTTAGTCTCATGCAGAAATTCGGGACAGGGCTTACTCCCATGCGAATTAAAGGCAGAGCTTAGCCTTATGCAGATAGAGATGCAGGGCTTAGCCTCATGCAGGACTTGGGACATGTATTAGTCCCATGCAAATAGAACTAATAGATTATAGAAAACTGTTTCTTATCTAGAAATGAGTTTGGTACCTTTGTTATGATGAAGACTGTGATTCCAGAGTGTGCGTATTCCTTGTTCCTACATTCAAAGAAAAATTGTGAGTTCTATAGGGGGGAGATCGGTCCATGCCTCCGTCAGCTTGCTTGACTTGCCTTGCTCGGTCTGAAGATCCCTTTCAAACCATTGGGGGTAGCATTTTATAAACAAAGTTTATTTCGAAAGCAAGCATGCACAGTTTTCAAAGACGCAGTAAAACATATTTTTTAGAAATTGGTTGGATGAACCATAGACTGTGACACAATCTGAGGCATTGCGACTTCTCTTGATGTAGAATTTTGAGGGTCTTCCTCAAAATTCTTCCCCAGTTAGATGGACAAACATTTATGACTGTTGTATATGATGCGATCAGCCGAACTTGCTTTGGAATTTTGAGGGTCCTTCTCAAAATTCTGCCCTTTGTTTCTGATTGTGGGGGGAAATAAATTTTTTATTGAATTGTGATCGAACCCACAGGGCTGCCTACGTATCCCCTCTTAAACAGGAATCAGTTTGAGCGTAGTTCAATTGCATCATATGCAGAAAACATAAACAATTACACATAATATCGCTTGACTGCATCCGAATTGATTGGTTTTGGCCAGACTTCTCCATCCATTTCTTCGAGTATGAGGGACCCTCCTGTCAATACTCTGTGAACCATGTAAGGACCTTGCCAGTTGGGAGAGAACTTCCCTTTGGCTTCATCCTGATGAAGATCGTTTTCAACACTAGCTGCCCCGGTGTGAACTATCTTGGCTTGACTCTTTTGTTGAAGGCTTTGGACATCTTGTTTTGATAAAGTTGTTTGTGATATACTACATTCATCCTCTTTTCGTCTATGAGGGCTAGCTGCTCATAACGACTCTTTATCCATTCTGCATCGTTGAGCTTAGCTTCTTGTATGATCCTCAAGGAAGGAATCTCTACTTCGGCGGGAATAACAGCCTCAGTACCATAAACCATCAAATAGGGTGTTGCGCCGGTTGATGTGTGGACTGTGGTACGGTAACCCAGTAAAGAGAATAGTAGTTTCTCGTGCCACTGTTTGTGATTTTCTACCATTTTCCTTAGTATTTTCTTGATATTCTTGTTAGAAGCTTCCATAGCTCTATTCATTTGAGGTCTATATGATGGGAATTCTTGTGCTTTGTTTTTAAAGTATCGCACATGGCTTTCATCATATCACTATTGAGATTGGTGGCATTGGCAGTAATGATGGACTCTGGAACTCCGAATCGACAAACAACCCGGTCGCGGACAAAATCCGCAACGACTTTCTTAGTCACTGCTTTATAAGATGCTTCTTCGACCCATTTGGTTAAGTAATCGATGGCTACCAAGATAAATCGATGTCCGTTTGAGGCGGTGGGCTCGATTGGACCAATGACATCCATTCCCCAGGCGGCGAGTGGCCAATGTGAGCTTGTTGCATTGAGATCATTTGGCGGCACTTTTATCATATCTGCATGTACTTGGCATTGATATCACTTTTGAACATACCGGATGCAATCCGTCTCCATGGTCATCTAGAAATAGCCGGCCCTAAGTATCTTCTCGGCCAACACAAATCCATTCATATGCAGGCCGCAGGTCCCGGCATGTATCTCCTCAAGCAGCTTAGACAACTTCCGAAGCGTGTGTTTTTTAGTATGGTTTGTATGCTTTGGGGTATTCTCCTTTTGTTAGGTATTCTTTGATGTCGTGGAACCAAAGTTTCCTATTTGTTTCTTCTTCAGCATGAACGCAATATGTTGGCTTACTATGGATCCTTACTGGGTAGTATCAATGAAGTTCTTGTGGGGATGCTATATCATTTATGACAAAGTGGCCAATCCATCGGTGAACTCATTCTGAATCCTGGGAACATGCCGAAAATCTATCTTTGTGAACCTCTTCTTCAATTCCTGCACATGGTGCATATCTTGCAATATCTTGGAGTTTATAGTGGCCCATTCTCCTTGTACCTGGTGCACAAACAAATATGAATCACCGATTACCAGCAACTCCTGAATAGTCACGTCATTAGCCATGTTGAGATTTAGTATGCAAGCTTCATACTCCGCCATGTTGTTGATGCAGGGAAATCTGAGTTTTGCAGAAATCGGATAGTGTTGGTCAGTTTTTGATATCAAGACAGCTCCAATGACGAATCCTTTTAAATTTGCCGCTCCTTCATAGAACATTCTCCAACCGTCGTAAGCCTCAGCAATGTCTTCTCCTATGAATAACAGCTCTTCATCAGGAAAATACGTTTTCAAGGGTTCGTATTCTCCTCCCACAGGGATTTCAGCAAGATGATGTTCCAATGCCTGTCCCTTGACTGCTTTCTGATTTACATAAACAATGTCAAACTCGCTCAACAAGATTTTCCACTTAGCCAGCCTGCCAGTGGGCATAAGTTTCTGAAAGATATACTTCAAAGGATCTATCCTTGATATGAGATATATTGTATAGGCATAGAAGTAATGCCTCAACTTCTGAGCTATCCATGTCAGAGCACAATAGGTACGCTCCAGCAGAGAGTACCGCGCTTCATATAGAGTAAACTTCTTACTCAGGTAATAGATAGCTTGTTCTTTTCTCCTTGTTTTATCGTGCTACCCCAGAACGCAGGAAAAAGCTCCACCTAGCACTGCAAGGTAGAGTAGCAATGGCCTGCTGAGCTCTGGTGGGACTAAGAATGGTGGTGTTGATAGGTACTCCTTGATCTTGTCGAAAGCCCTTTGACAATCCTCGGTCCAACTAGTCGCAGAGTCCTTCTTCAACATCTTGAAAATTGGCTCACATATAACTGTGGACTAGGCTATGAAACGACTGATGTAGTTTAGCCGTCCTAGAAAACTCATTACATCCTTCTTACTCTTTGGTGGTGGTAGCTCTTGGATGGCTTTGACTTTTGACCGATACAATTCTATCCCTTGGTGGCTGACGATGAACCCTAGTAACTTTCCAGCAAGAACCCCAAATGCACACTTTGCGAGGTTTAATTTCAAGTTGTACTTTCACAATCTGTTGAAGAATTTCCTTAGGTCTGCGATACGATCCGTGGATTTCTTGAATTTAATGATGACATCGTCCATATATACCTCAATTTCCTTATGTATCATTTCATGAAAGATAGTAGTCATGGCCCTTATGTAGGTGGCACAGCGTTCTTTAGGCCGAACAACTTCATCTTGTAATAGTACGCCCCTTAGGTTGTAATGAAAGCCGTTTTCCCAGCGTCCTCTTCATCCATCCAGATCTGATGGTAACCGTCAAAATAATCTAAAAAGTACTAGAGTTCATGCTTGGCACAGTTGTCAATTAAGATGTGTTTGTTTGGAAGTGGGAAATCATTCTTTGGGTTGGCTCTGTTGAGATCCCGATAATCGACACAGACTCTAACTTTCCAATCTTTCTTTGGAATGGGCACGATGTGGGCTAGCCAAGTTGGATATTCAACTACTCTGAGGACCTTGGACTTGATTTGCTTAGTAACCTCCTTTTTTATTTTCAGACTCATATCAAGCTTGAATTTCCTGAGCTTCTGCTTCACTGGCGGACACATTGGGTTTGTGGGAAATTTGTGAGCAACAATGGATGTACTTAATCTAGTCATATCATCGTATGACCATTCAAAGATGTCCTCATACTCCTTCAAGAACCGAGTGTACTCTTCTTTTTATGACGGCGACAAGTGAATGCTGATGCGGGTCTCCTTCAAAGTTTCAGAATCTCCCAGGTTGATTATTTCAGTTTCGTCCAGGTTGGATTTAAACTTGTTCTCAAAGTCCTCTACTTCCAAATCACTATCCTTTTGTTGCATTGCCTCATTACATGTCACAGTTGCCGGTTCATCGAGATAGGAAAATAATAATGATGTATAGATAAAGATATGAGAGAAAATGGTAATAATAAACATCAATTGATTTAAAGCGTCAAACAAATGCGATTTTTCAATAATTAAAACAGCTTTTTGGAACATTGGAAATATTATTTAAAACAAAAGGGAAATCATCATTTTTTTCTCAAAAAGTAAAATGATGATGTTTAGCCTTGCTACCCGGGACTCGTAGGGCCCTGGATGGTCGGACAATCCAGTTTTTGAGGAATGATCTTCTCTCCACAGCTCGGATGGTAGGGCCTTACTCCTCCTCCTCAACAATAATGCAACAGTCATATCATCGTCTTCCAGGAACAGGTTCCTAAAAGCGGCCAATGCTTCTTCCTCCTCTGATCCCCATATGATGTTGGTCTTCTAGAAAGTCTGACTCAGGTGCGGTATAAGCTGCTAAAGTGGATAGTACGGACCACCCCATGTCGGTGACCAGTCTTTATACCCCTGCCAGTTGTATTGATATCCCAGCCCAAAAGTGGTAGCATGGCGCTTTGGCTGTATTGGCTTCGAAAAGCCTTGAAGATTTTTACCAAGACCCTTGTCGGGCTCATACCCTCTCCAGTTCATCATGCTTGATATCTTGCTATCCCACCACATATCTTTGTCGATCGCGTTCTCCCACTCGATAAGATGGTAGTATCTCCACCCAGCTTTCTTCTATTTTCAACCACCAGGATGATCTGACAGGTGTAAATGGGGTTGCTCCCATCTCCATGGATAATTACTTCTTGGTGGTTCCACTCAAACATCACTACCTGATGCAAGGTTGATGCTACATTCCAGCGACATGTATCCATGGTCGTCCCAACAACAAATTGTATGATGTAGATATATCTAGTACATGGAACTCGACGTCAAACCATGTAGGCGCCATCTGCCGACAGAGATTAATCTCTCCATTGGTATCTCACGGAGACCCATCAAATGTCTTCACATTCATAGTCCCTTCTCGTATTTCATACATGCCTTTGCCCAACCTTTTCAGTGTTGTCAATGGGAAAACATTGAGACTAGATCCTCCATCGATCAGGACTATGGAAATGAAATTGTCCTTACATTG
Organism: Nicotiana undulata; assembly: GCA_005239495.1. Classification (NCBI taxonomy): domain Eukaryota; kingdom Viridiplantae; phylum Streptophyta; class Magnoliopsida; order Solanales; family Solanaceae; genus Nicotiana; species Nicotiana undulata. Next base: position 33 of record MDKH01139076.1, on the reverse strand, counting down.
ACGGTAATCTGCAGTGCCCTGTTATGATTCAAA